>CM075862.1:58333278-58335778 GCA_037975125.1 Latrodectus hesperus
TATAATCATACTGTAAAAATTTTTCGTGAATCATTTTTATAAATATACTTTGTACTGTGTTATTATTGTGCAGTGTTCAATTTGAATATTTTTAATATTATAAATAGTAAAATAAAATTTTATTTATTGGTGTTTTTCTCTACTAATTTTCATACCACCTCGAAAACATGTAAGTATTTCTTGATAGCCTTTTATTTTTTATTTTTATTTTATAATTTGATAATTGGCTCTGGAATCGTGCTATTTTGGCAGCAAGAAACGTTGATGTGAACGAAATTAACTTCCATATACAACAGATGTTGCCCGGTGATTTGATGTCTTTTAAATCAATCGACACAGTTATTGATGAAAACGAAGCCGTAAACTTTCCAACTGAATTTTTGAATTCTTTGGATATGCCAGGAATGCCATCAAACAATCTTCAATTGAAAATTGGTTCACCTATTATTCTTCTAAGTTAAACCCACCTCAATTATGTAACTGTACACGCTTAGTCATAAAAAAGGCTGAAAATATTCTCGAGGCAACAATTTTGACGGGAAAATTTAAAGGAGATATCGTCCTGTTGCCACGTATTCCACTGATAGCGTCAGAATCTTCAATACCGTTTAAACGGCTCCAATTTCCGATTTGTTTAGCTTTTGCGATGACCATAAATAAATCTCTAGGCCAAACAATGTCTATTTGCGGTTTGGATTTGAAAAACACATGTTTCTCACATGGACAGCTATATGTTGCCTGCTCAGGTGTAGGAAAACCATCAAATCTCTTCGTGTTAGCGAAAGATTAGGTTAACCAGGAATGTTGTACACAAAGTAGTACTTAGATAATTTTTAGTTTTAATAATTTAAAATTGAAAAAAATAATAGTTCGATGTCAATGTTATCTACCTCATTTATAACAATTTATTTTTAGATGTTTTTAATTTATATAGTATATTTTGTAACTAAGTCACTGATTACAAACTTTAATTTAATATAAGATGAATAAAATGTAAATTCAGAAAGTTTATGTTGGTTTGTGCTTAATTTCAAAATTTCGATACTTTACCTATTACTTTTAAATTTTGGTGAAACGTTTTATTTTTAATCTCATATGAATGAACCTATTTTAAATTTTTTTAGAAAATATTAATTTGATTGTACCTAAGGAGTTAGTAAAAAATTGATTCAATGTATTATAAATACTCAGCCACTGCAACGCGTGGCTGGGTCAGCAATTCTATATATATAAAAATTTTGTGTGTCACGATGTATGTTCCCGATAAACTCCGAAACTATACTGAACCGATTTTGATAAAATTTTGTAACCATTTATAATATAGCCCAACTTAAAAGATAGAATAGTTTTTATCTCTTAATTATTGATCTCAATATTTATTATACGATATTAGTGTTTATTTTTCAGTTAGTTCTTAAAATTCCAAATAGTTGGTGATTTAGCATCTAAGTTGCACAGGTATTCGGCAGATGGCGGCGTGTTTATTTTTCTAGATTATAGTATCTCCCAGAGTAAATTAGCGTGCGAGCGCAAGCGCGTGGTTGAATATAGAATTTACATATATTTTCATGATGTATAATCATACTGTAACAATTTTTCATGAATCATTTTCATAATTATAATTTGTATTGTGTTATTATTGTGTAGTGTTCAATTTGAATATTTTTAATATTATAAATAGTAAAATAAAATTTTATTTATTACTGATTTTCTCTACTAATTTTCATACCACCTCGAAAACATGTAAGTATTTCTTTATAGACTTTTATTTTTTATTTTTCTTTTATAATTTGATAATTGGCTCTGTAATCATGCTATTTTGGCAGCAAGAAATTTTGATGCGAACGAAATTAACTTCAATATACAACAGATGTTGCTCGGAGATTTGATGTCTCTTAAATCAATCGACACAGTTATTGATGAAAACGAAGCCGTTAACTTTCCAACTGAATTTTTGAATTCTCTGGATATGCCAGGAATGCCACCACATAATCTTCAATTGAAGATTGGTTCACCAATTATTCTTCTACGTTATTTAAACCCACCTGAATTATGTAACGGTACACGCTTAGTCATAAAAGAAATGACCGAAAATATTCTCTAAGCAACAATTTTGACAAAAAAATTTAAAGGAGATATCGTCCTTTTTCCACGTATTTCACTGATAGCGTCAGAATCTCCAATACCGTTTAAAAGGCTCCAATATCCGATTTGTTTAGCTTTTGTGATGACCATAAATAAATCTCAAGGCCAAACAATGTATATTTGTGGTTTGGATTTGGAAAACACATGTTTCTCACATGGACAGCTGTATGTTGTCTGCTCACGTGTAGGAAAACCATCAAATCTCTTGGTGTTAGCGATAGACAGGTTAACCAGGAATGTTGTACACAAAGTAGTACTTAGATAATTTTAATAATTTAAAATTGAAAAAATAATAGTTCAACGTCAATGTTATCTACCTCATTTATAACAATTTATTTTTAGATGTTTTTAATTT
>CM075862.1:58340778-58493278 GCA_037975125.1 Latrodectus hesperus
AACAAACAAACAAACGGTGTAAACTGAACATGAGTACTAAACGAGTAATTGTGGCATAATTACAAAACTTGTTTGAACAAAATAATGAATTAATTAAATTATTTAAAACCGCCACTGAAAAAATGTCATCTGATGATTACAAAGTAATAATAAAGATAGATAAAACACTATTTGATCAACATCGAAGAAAATTCATTGCACCAAAGATCGATGAAGTGGCAATTGTCATAGTTGGTGAAAAATGTAATTCTCGAGATATAATTCTTTATGATAGAAATGGTGACATTCTGTAAGTATCAGAAACGCATTGTTCATATGATGTATTTCAATATCCCATTCTATTTTGGAAAGAAGAGGATGGGATATCATTTTAATATTAATATGAGAAATGATGCAACTAATATGGACATTAAATAAAGGTCATTGCTATGAAATATTAGGCATATCAAACGATGATTCGTGAGAATACTGATAATCATATATTGAAATGTAGGCTATTATTTCATCAATACATTTTTGACTTATATGCAAAAATAGAAGGTGAAAGACTCCTCTACATACGGTTAAATTAAGTGAAATTGCGTTCTGAAGAGTACATCTATTTTCGTGATGCAGTTGTAAATGATGACAATCTCTGCGAATTGGATGAAATGGCCATTTTACGATCCACATTTACAGGAATTCCAAGACACATGCATGAAAATGCACAAGATGCAAAGACATATGTCGGTGCATATTGTCATTCAGATTTACTCATCACATTTACAAGCAACCCAGCATGGGATAAAATAGAGGAGCTTTTATTAACTTCACAATCACTATCAGATCGTCATGATATTTCTACACCCGTATTTAAACAAAAATATCTTTAATAGATTTTATTGAAAAACACCGAATATTTGGTGAGACGCGCTGTTATATGTATTCCATTGAATGGCAAGAAAGAGGTTTACCACATGCGCATATTTTAATATGGATGATGGAACAGATTTCATGAAATCATCTCTGCAGAAATATCAGGCATTGAAATTGATAAAGAATTGCATGATATTGTCTCAAAAAATATTATTCACAGTCCATGTAGCTCACAAAATAATAATTCACCATGTATGTCAGATTTAAAGTGCACAAACGGGTATCCTAGAGACTTATTTTCTGAAACTATTACAGACAATGATGGATACCCACTCTATCAACAACAATCTACCGAAAATGGTGGAAAATACATTAAACTAAAAGTACTCAACAATACTATTGTTGCTGATAATCGTTGGATAGTACCATATTCTCCATTACTACTAAAATCGTATAACGCTCACATAAATGTTAAGTACTGCAATTCAGTAAAAACTATAAAATATATTTGCAAATTGTGTGAAGAAAGGAAGTGATATTTCAGAGTTAGGAGTGAAAAATACAACTGCATCTAACGATGAAATCACCCAATATCAACTGGGACGCTACAAAAGTAGCAATGAGGCTGTTTAGCCTATTTTATAATTTTCCATTCATGAACGATATCTAACAGTTGTTAATTTTGAAGTACATAGGAAATAATTTTATACCATTAATTAACTCATTATATTTTTGCATAAATAAATTATCTATCAAAAATATTGAAATGCATTAAAATATTAAAATAAAATACCATTTGTTATAAATTATCCACAATTCTAAAATCTCCTAAAACTTTTCAATAGAAAAATAAACATATTTTCTCATGTTCTTTTAGCATAAAGTTTTATATTATATCATTAGCTCTGTTACGAAACTTCAAAACATGCACAGACATATTCTTAAAAAAAAAACTTATTCTACATTAATAATCCAGTAGTATAATATAAATTCCCTTTGTTACATGGATTTGCTTAAAGAATATTGAGATAACCTCTTTATTAATAATAACATATAGTATTGTATTACTCAGTTTCACCAAATACTTATGCCGTAAAATTCTTGCTTGCATAATATATTGTATAGTAAAATTAAAATTTTAATTAACATGTTTAAAATAACCTTAAAAAAACATAAAAAATTAAATTTGATTAAAATACATAATGTTTTACCTTTACATTCTATTAAAGATTTGAATAGAATGGATAAATAATATTTAAAATATGTTTGCAGAAAAGAGTTTGATAAGTTACTAGTTAAATTAATTACACATATACTTTTTATTTATCACACAAAAACTTGTAATTCTTAAATATTTTTTTATATTTTAAAAGAATCAGTTTATATTTTATTGATATCATTTTAGAATATCATTATTTTAAAATATTGTCGATATAAATATTATTTCATTTTATCGATACATTTTTTTTCTATTATATTTTCAAAAAATGAAGTCATATATTGATAAAACATTTTTCCTGTACCAATAGTACTTTTCAGCACGTTTAAGTATTTAAAATGGACTAGAATTTTACAAACATATCGATGTCTTAACTTTTTCAAAATCCATAATGTTAATATTAGAATTGCAAATGATTTTTTAGTTGTATTAAGATCAAATTATAATTATAAATTCAGAAACGTTGAAAGCATGTTTAAAAAGTTGAATATTTTGTATTAAAATATTGAAGAATAATCATTATTTTTCCTAACGAACCAGAGCATAATTATGTAACATTGATTTTTCGCTTGTTCACGGGAAAAAATCCCATTTAATTGGAAGAAAACTTGAATGCTGTGATAATTAAAGTCTGAAAGGTAACATCATTAAGATAAGAAAAAAAAACATAAATTGAATTTTTTAAAAAAATAAAAATGTTAAATGAAAGTTAATTTTACAAAAAAATTAATGAAATAATAAATGTTAAAAAGGGGAAAAAACGTTATAGTTTATAATTTCCCAATAAATGTAGGCATTTTAAGTAATAAGTCAAATAAAGAATATTAAAATCCATCATATGTTTTGTCCGATGAATAACAACTGACTAATGAGTCATCTGAATTATGCGTTTTATTCCAAAATGAAGATTTTTAAATGCTTGAAGAATTGTAAATTTAAATATTCATTAGGTTTCATAAAATACAAGTATTTCTGTTGTAGTTTTACTTCAGTTTCCATTGAGCAGCTTTGCGTCTCAATTGAAGCTGGTCATTACTTTAAATATGAAACCTGATTTCAATTGCGAATATTTTTGTGTCCTTAAATTTTAGCAAGGGTGAAGTCTTGTTCTACCCTCATTTTTTGACGTTTAGGATAGTTTCGGATTCATGGGGATTGTGTTCCTTTGGTAGGTAGTCCCGAGATTAGAAACAACGACAATAAATTAATTTTCCTTAGCATCTTATTTGCTGCATTTAATAATTTGAAATAAGGTGTCAGACTCACAATTTAGAATAAGTAATTAAAAATCATTATTCGTTACAAAATTATAAAAAAAAAACAAATAAGAAAACTTTTTTGAAATAAAATATTACAGGTCACATAAACTGAGCCCTATGAATTCTTTCATTGATGCTAATAAAATTAAATCCTTTCATTAAGTTTGTACAGTCTGGAAATATTATTTCAGAGATCTTCAATCACTTATTAAACTAGAATAAAATAGCCAAATTAAGGTGAAGTGGAACCAGTCTTAATGAACATAATTTACTCTAGAATCATACTCGTAAAGCGAAACACTCACTATGCGAAAAAATGTTTCTTATATAAATTCATGTAAAATACGATAACGTTTTCCATGTCATAAATACTCAGAGAATTCTACATATGAATTTAATTTAAGGAAAATTAGTAGCATACTTTAAAGGAAAGTGAATCATCTTTATCTTTTCTTCCACCTTGGGACAAACCTACTTAGAGTGTGAATTAAATTTGCAGAAAACAAAAAAAAATGAAATAACTTTGATACATACCTTATTATTTCTAATAGAAAGATATTAAAAGACACTTGTTTTCACAAACTCTTCTAAATTTGTTGAAAATGTAAAACAGAATTGTCATTAAATATATTTGCAATGCTCATAGCTACTTCTTTATTAAAGTGATGACTGTTATTGGAAACAGAAAACGTTTTTATTAGTTTCAGAATTTCTCTTATTTCACCAGAAGATTGTTATTTTTTGTTACTTCTTTTCCCTCTGAATGAACTCCAAAATGTGATGCTGTGAAACACAATTCAAATTCATAAGCTCTTTATTGTCTCCTTACACAAGCTTTTTGATATCACTGTTACTCACTCTCAATCCCATGATACTAGTCAAAAGTGCAATCTCGTTGACTGATAGTTCTACAGGCCATTGATGAGATTGAGACAGAGAGAGCTTTATTTCTTTAGTCATTTGTAAGCAATAATTGAAGAGTGCTCAAATGTATATTATCTTAAATTTAGAAATAACTTGCTGGTCCATCAGCTAGAGTAACGGATTGGTGTTCTCAGGCAGAAACTGTATTTTGATGAAGTTAAAAATATCAGAGAAAATTATCTTTTGTTGTCTTGGTGGACAGATAAGAGCACTATCCTTGAAAAGTAAGATATGGATTGGCAAATTAATATAAAGCAAATGTTTTTATCACATAAGGAACAAATGCTTCTTTGATTCATAAAGTAAAAATGTCACATGTCACCAAAGCCACCCTGTTGGACCTCCACATTAAAATTCAACCATATTTTCTGGATTATAAATCCATTGAAGGTTTATGAAGTTCCTGAATGGTAAAAAAACAGAGAATTAATTTACAAATCCCCGCTTGCATAAAAACGAAATAACAACGTGAAACGGTCTTTCATTAGCTTGCGGCCTGGTAATACAGTCCATTTGCTGATATATACCTAAATTAGACATCTTTTTTTCAAAAAGATGACAGTTTTGCCATATTAAAAATAATTATGTTACAAACGATCTTAAAAATCTACGACCATTTTGAAACTGCCAGTGAAATTATCTTCTGCATTTTTGTCGGAACATGTTTCATTATGCTTAAATTTTTGTGGATGTCATTTCTCCTTTTGAATTTTGTGATTACTCAATGTCTCTCTTTAGATACTAGTCCTGATGTCTTATTAACGAGTTCTGCGAAAATGATTTTCGCCTTCTCTCAAACGGTGTTCTCTCGTTAATAGTGTCACCTTGCAATTGTTTTTAATTTAACATTTGAGAATCTGTCTTAAAAAGTCGCAAAGAAATATGTAACCGTTGCACAGGTGTATTCCTATTATTCCCTGTGACGCATTTATTATCCTTAATATCTTCCTTGTTTCTTAGGATAGAGGATACCATTGATGTAAACTAAGTATATGTGGTTGCTGGATCAGCTATGCTTACATATATTTCTTCTCTTTATAGTGATTTGCTGCTTTATTTCTATGGTTATCACTTGTGATATGAGGATGTTGCTGAAAGGAGTGCTAAACTTAGACGGATGTAACATACTCACAATCGGTCAACCTCAATTTCTCATCTCGCCACTCATTTTGACAAATGTTGCTTATTACAGTATTACAATTTGTTGTGCCCATTTCAAAAAACATCACTCGTTAAGTGAGTCATTCCTTTGCAATTTATTTTGTTCGTTATGCAAATTACTCATTATCAGATTTGTCCATTAAATAAGGTCTTACTGTATTATATTTTTGTCATACCTTAAGGAATATGCATGAAAAATATCCAAACAACCACTTTTAGTTTTGCTTGATATTTCCCCATAAATTAAAGAAATTATTCAAAGGATATTGCACGATAAAATAATTCACTTCTTCATATGTTAGTTAAAATATCTTATATTTTGAAAGATTGATGCTTCACCAGCATCAAAAAATATAGATAATCAATCATATATTCAATATTTCACTCAAATGCTGTATTAATTTTTTCAATTATGCATAAAAATTTTTTAATAATGATTAATATTTATCACAACAATTACCAACACATATTCTTTATCCAATACTCATTTTAGTCATCTTTTTCATTAGGAAAGCAAATATATATACATATAAAAAGTAAATATAATATCTATGATAATAAAGCACTTTCTCCTTGACATTATCGAAAAGGTATTCCTATGATTTTAGGAAATGAGGTAAATGCTATTTTTCATTTAAGAAAATAAACATAAGAATAAAGCATCATACTATTCAGCTTAAAAGAATAATATGGTTACTGAAATAAAATATTAATTGAAAAATGACATTCTGCTTGATTTGAGTGATCATATACAATTTTCTGCGATCATATTTAAATATTATATAAAGTTATATAATGTTTTTATTTTATGATTTTTTTAATTAAAATATAAAATTCCATAAAAATATGTGCAAAATTTAGCCAATGTAAATTTGAGTTTCTGCTAGATAAACTGTTAAGATTACTACTAATTGTTGTTATTTATTATTTTTTGCCTTTTTAAACTTTTTTTCGATTTATGTCAAGTGTGATGTTCAAGTCAAATGTGAACAGCGCTTTTGAAAGGACTATGTTTTCAATCATTTTAAATTGTCTTAATATTGTAAATATATTCTTACAAAATCAATAGAGTAAAAATAAACAAATTTTGAAATGCAACAAAACAGTTTAAATAACCAATATACTTAGAATTTCCAGGAAGATTTTTCATTACATCTTTAATATATTTTCCTATACTGCAAATATTATATTATTTCATGAAAATTGAAAACCATATAGACAGTGTCAAACATTTTCAATTTAGTTTTCGCAACTTGAAAATAACCGTCATCTTCACAATTGAAATATCTGTTATGTTTTCTAAATTGTCCCAATGTATTATTGTCATATGTTTATCCCTCTCTATTTTCAAAATATTCACTAAGTTTTCAATGCATTTTGGACGTTTATTCATTGTAGCAATTATCAACAGTATAAATAAATATGTTATATATGCATGATAGATGACATAGAATATAAAATACATAATATACATGGCTAATGAAATTTGCCTAAATATTTGAAATTTTTAGTAATATTAGAAAAATAACATGGAAATTAAAAGACCTAAGAATCTTAAACAGTGCCGGCTTGAAAAAGTGAACATTTATCATTAAACTAATTATATATTTTAACAAACTTGTGAAAAGTGAATAACTTGTTCTCGTGGCCTCCAGAAAAATGCCAATAAATACAACCGACATCTAATGAATATATGGGATAATAGTTCTACATTGCTAAAATTGAGATTTCAGCATTTATATATATATATATATATATATATATATATATATATATATATATATATATATATATATATATATATATATATATATATATATATATATATATATATATATATATATATATATATATATACATATATATATATATATATTTATATATATATATACACTTTAGTGATTTTTAAAAAAAATTGTGATGTAATTTTGAAAATATAAAACAAATTATTAGTTAAGGGAATAAAAGCCCTGGAAATGTTGAAGAAAAATAGATAATAAAAAATAATAACAGAAATAAAAATTTTATTTTTGTATTTAGAATAAATTCATAATTTTTTATGCATTCACGTGTCGCGAAAATACATTTATTAGCGCTTGCTGTAAGTGCTGAAAAAAGTTTTATTTAAATGTTCTTAATTGTCGCGGCTATGAAATACATCAGTAATTAAGGAAAGAAAAAAAACTGAATGTATTCAAATATTTGCTCATAGAAAGTCGGCTCAGTAAAAATCCATAAAAATTAATTATAATGTTGTAATTATCATAATTAGGATTTATACTCACTCTATCATTTGTTCATGTTAGAAACATGGTTGGAAATTAAATAAACTGACATTTCTTTATTTTTAAGTTTCGAGCTATTTGGGATATATCGTTTTACATTTTATTTAGCATAAAAAATTGATGGCGCTTTGCAGTATATATACTTAGTATATAAAATGATGTAAAGGAACTAATCGAGAGTGTTAAAGAAGTATGGAATTTCCCGATTAATGTTCTTTACAATGGTTTTAATGAATAGTGCTCAGGATTTATTCTTTGTTTGCTGATCTTAATCACATAAAAAGCTCAGAGGAAATGCTTTTCCATTTCAGTGAAACTCTGACTAGCTTCTAAAATAAACAAATGATATAAACACATTTTGTAGATTAACAACATATTTAGTGTTTATCATTTTTATGGAGGTGCTAAATTTGGTCTATCGTATTCAATCCCAAATTATGTAAAAAAAAAAGTTCAACAACTAGAGAGAATAAATAGAAGACTCTTTGACGACAACCCTGTCACTTCCTCTTGCAAAAAATAAGGAATCTATCAGAAAATTCTGCCATTTTCAATTGATTAATGATTTGAGAAAAGACTAATTGAAAAGACTATTGAAAATTGGAGATTTTTAATTGAAATATATATATATATATATATATATATATATATATATATATATATATATATATATATATATATATATATATATATATATATATATATATATATATATATATATATATATATATATATATATACATAATTTTAAATAACATTCACAGTACAGAATTAAATATTTATATTTTTCTATAAATTAAGCATGTTTAAGCTGTAACGATTTTGGTTGGAAAGTAGTAGACGTTTTTTTAGAGTAAATTATATTTTGTTCTAATTAAAATGATTTTTTTATAATAAAAGCACTACGGTCATGATTTGATTCACTTCAATTTGCATATAAGGAAATTTCTTATACATTACCATTATATGGATTTAAAAAATTCTGGACTGTAAATAGAAAATTACATTTACATTCTTAATAAATTTAGAGATGGTTTTAGTAGGGATATAATAAATGATTCATAATATATTTAATTTAATATTAAAAACCATGATTGATGAAAAGATTAATTTTATTAAGAAATAATACTTATAATCCAAGTAAATGAAGAAAAAATGCTTTCTAATATTAAAAATGTGCAAGAACAAATGAAAAATGAAATTAAGACTGAGTTAATGCACAGTCTTATATAATAACTTTAAAATGACTACACACAGAAAATAAATTTTGGATGGTTACATATTGTTTGAAACTAAAATTAAAAACTAGTTATGCATTGTATGAATAACTATTTAACTAAACTGTAATTTCGTTCTGGAAATGAATATTTGTAGTATTATGTGGATATGAAGAAGTCTAAGACTTGAGGTGAAATTGACACTAGATTGAGGTGAAACAAATCATGTAATCTCTCCATTTCTGAGTAAATAAATTCTTCAAATATTCAGGGGAAAAATTTATTGCTTCACTAAAATAAAATTGTTGATTTTATATTATCCTGAAATCCCTGCAAATAATGTTAGCTTGATCAGTTCACATAGTTAATTGGTTATGAACTCCTTTTTATCCTGAAAAGAAGTGAATTTCAACGGTTTCAACTTTTTGGTTTGCATTAATTCAATAATTCTCACAATAAGATTTCTTAAATTATTTCATGTAATAAATATTATCTCCAAATTTACATATTTTACCCTAAATATATTTTAATTAATCGTTTTTCTTTAATTTTTTCAGAAATGTTTTAGTAGGAACAGAACTTAACGCTTTAAACAATTTTATAAAACTATGTTAACCCTTTGAATTATTGTTTTATATATATTTTTTAAAAAATAGTAAAATAAAGGTTCTGTAGAAAGGGAATATTCATTTTGAATAATTTTAATGTTACCATTAAGTCATCTATCTAATCACAATGACATTTATTAATCATCAAGTGTAATTATAAATGATTGTAATATTTGTTGATATCGTTGAGTTAATTTCCATATATATATATATATATGTATATATATATATATATATGTATATATATATATATATATATATATATATATATATATATATATATATATATATATATATATATATATATATATATATATATATATATATATATATATATATATATATATATATATATATATATATATATATATATATATATATATATATATATATATATATATATATATATATATATATATATATATATATATATATATATATATATATATATATATATAAAGATTCAAAAAAACTTAAAAAATACATAATATTATATTTAATTGTATAACAATACAGAGCTTATCAAACATATTTTAATCCAATTATTACAATTGTTAAAAGAAACTAAATCATTAAATCTTTAAACTGAAACATATATTAAAAACAATTTGTTATACATAAAATATACCCTTATCTAAATTTTAAGGGAAAATATCTGTCTATTCTGAGAATCATTTTGAGAGTATAAACATGGATTGTTGTCGAATCTAATGAAATCAATAATTGTAGAAAACAAAATGTTACGTTTTTTCCAATTCGTTCACTGTAATTTAAGGCTACATAAATGGTCATCTAACAGAAAGATAAATATTAACCACTTTTCTATTAATCATATGCTTTTTTGTTTGAATTCCACTTTTTAATGTATTTTTGATTTCTGCCGCTGATCAATAATTATTTTCATGTCTAATTGTTTCAAAATAAATTGAATTTTTTTTAAATATCTATAATCTACATTTGATGTTCCAAATTATGTGGGATAAAATAAGTTTAAATCGGCATAGTATTAAAGAGCTTAGCAATATAAAAAACTGCATTTTTATATACGATTTTTTTCTGAAACGTGAAGTTTATTTTATATCAATATCCAGATAGTTCTTCGTCTTCATTCGAATAGCACTGTAACACTTCAATAAAATGTTATGTTTAGTTTTCTAACTATATCAGTAAAAGAATAAAAAAAAATTGTGTCATTTTATCTTCTCTATAAGGTAAAACTCTTATCAACCGTTGTTTTTTCATAAATGACATAAAAATATAATAAAACATTTTATCGGCACTTTATATGTCCTCAAAACAGTTTTTGACAAAAACTACTTCCATATCAATTGAAATAAAGTAATACTTAAGGCTGGCACAATAGGTGTTAGTTACTACTTTCTAAAGACATTAAATAAGTTTATGGCAACATACTCTTGGAAATGTTAAGCTTAATACCATTATAATAAGTATGTTTATATTTTATTCAATACATAATAAACATTAATTGTGAATTTATTCTTGCCTCTCCCTAATATTTTCAAACTCAAGTGGTTATCTCTCTCTCTCTCTCTCTCTCTCTCTCTCTCTCTCTATCTATCTATCTATCTATCTATCTATCTATCTATCTATCTATCTATCTATCTATCTATCTATCTATATATATATATATATATATATATATATATATATATATATATATATATATATATATATATATATATATATATATATATATATATATATATATATATATATATATATATATATATATATTTATATATATATGTATTAATTGATAAAAATTTAACGATTGATTTCAAATTTTAATTTGTAAATTTCAACTTCCAATGTATCAATTGTGAATACTTCTAATTTTTATATCTAGCATAATCAGGCTAATCTGATCCACTAGTTTAAAATTTTAAAAAATGAGGAATCTCTTAAAATAATTCTATTTAATTCTTTTTTTCTAATTAAGATTGGTATCCTTAAGGAATACATAAATAAGTTAAAAATTTAAATAGCATATTTATTGTTTACATAACAAACGAGTATGTTTTTTTATTTGCTTTTTCCCGTAATAATCTTCTAAAGCCATTTAATTCTTCTCTATACATTGAATAATAGATTTCAAAGAACTTTTAATTTAAAACTTCATATGATGAATAAGAAAATATTTATATTTCAATTAATAGCCTATATATGTTTTTAACATAGACAGTTACTTTTCGTAACTTCTTCCTTACGGTGAATATTTTTAAAATTTGTATATTTTGCTTACTTTCATAAAATAATTTAATTTATTTTTCTGTTAATTACAGAGGTGACTATAATATTGGTAATATTAAAAAAATGTATTTATTTGCAGTTTAAGAACTCAGAGAATTCCTAGCACATGTAATACTTACATAGTTTTCACATTAATTCAATAATTCACTTCATAAATTTTCCTCGAGATTTACTTGTGGATTTATTAAATAACAGGTACACTAAGTAAGTAATTTTCTTTTGAATAGGTACATTCCTCTAAAAAATATATTTGACTAAGAATATTTTTAAGAAAAAAATTATTTTTAGTTAATTTCAACACCTTATGTAACCACAAATCTGTGTGACAATGATTATTTAAATATGGATGAATGTAAATATAAATGTATCTTCCATTTAATGAAAATATAAGTGTAACACTGAGCTTTTGAGAATTATATATAAGAATAAAAATTCATTATTATATTAATATAAAAGAAAATATCAACTGAAAATTAAAAAAAATAAGTTTGTTGATTACATATGTAATAACATAATTAATATAATGTCCATAATTTTTAATGGAATTCCATAGACTTATTATCTGGTATTTAATTAAAGTATTTATTTTGCAGCATGGTTCAAATTTTTGTTGCTTCAACTCTCAGAGTCCTGCAGGAAAAATTACACTGGTCAGTCAAAAAAACATTCTTCTTGTTTAAACTAGGTGCATTGAATATCTAAACCTAAAGATGATTCTCGATATGAATTTTTGCACTTATTTCCTATAACATTGAGATTTTATTGCCGTGGTAATTAAATTAGTAATTTTTAATTTGAGTGATACTAGAGAATTAAGAGATTTGATGTAGAGATGGTAAATATTTACACCTTTACAGAGATTATTAGAATATGAAATATTGCCTCAAATTTAACTTTAAATTAAAACTTTCTTTTAGTGGAAAAATATTTTTGGCACTATGTCTTTAATGAGTAAATACCATTGAAGTTAAAATATTACATTACATATTTCTGTATAATATTTACTATGGTTATTATACGTTAAAAAAACTAAAGGATGTAAAGAACTTATAGATAGTTACAATATTTAAGAATATAACAATTTTAAAATATAAAATTTGGTTTAAATATTAATGTCATTCGCAAATGAATTAGTTTAGTTATATATAAATATATTTACTTACCAGGCAAAATGAAAGTAGGCTTAATAAACTTAGTTTCGGATCTCTTTATTTTTGCACTATTTTATGTTAGGTTATTTTAACGTGGATTATTAAGAAATATAATTGTTTAAAAAATCCAGTTATGCTTAATAGATTTTAAGTTGAATGACTGGAGTAATAAAGTATTACCAAAAGAAGCGTTATATATAATGCATTTAAAAAATGCAAGACATTAATTTAGAAATTAAGAAATGTCCTCAGAACAGTATAATTGTATCAAATATAATCTGAAAATTTATTGAATTGAGGTCTTCAAACCGGCAGCCAAATAATTGGTATTCTGATCAGGTGCTCAGTGATCTGTGACTTCTATTCACATATCGGATTTGAATGTTTACTTTAACGAGGTATTTATTTTAAACTGTAGGTCCTTATATCTAATTAACTTTTAAGTGCAAAAATGATCTATGATTGCAAACAAACCAATGTAGATAGATGTTCAGATAGTCATAGAATAATTCAGCTGTTTCTTTGAGTTTGAATTATTATATTAATGAAAAACCTCCATTTCTAATAATAAAATTTGCTTTTGATTTAAGTGTTTTATAGAAGCAACATTCACAAAATAAATCTTCTACCAAATAATTTATGTCAAAATGTTATAAAATAATTACTGAAATATTTTCATGAGTAAAATTGCAGTATTTTTATTTATTCAGGAATACAACCTTTTAATAAAAACTTTTATTACTGTTTCGCATAATTTAATTAAAAATAAATATAAATTCACATTTAAGCTGTAGAAGTGTTTATAATTAACTAATCTTGGAATAATTATACCTTTATGTAAATGAAGTTTATAATTTAATATTAAGAAAATACATTGTTTAATTATAAATACAGACGTGATACTAAAATATATTTGAGACAATTGCTGCAATTTATTGGAATCTTTATATCAGATTACCTCAATGAAGATGAATGAAATATGCGAAGAAAGTCCATGCATACAAAAGCCTTCAATGGATAATCAGATACCGGTTATACGAAAACCATATAACCTATATAGCCAACATATTTCTCCTGGAAATAAGATCTCAGTATGCCAACATCCGATCATTAATCATCATCAGTAACCAAAAGAACATTTCCGTCAAATAACTACTGAAAAGTTGATCATAAAATCTGGCATTTTGAATTTTCTACTTAAACATACTTTTTTTTCGTGATAATTATGTGTATTTGTGTGAACTTGAAGTGTGTGGTTTGTAGATGAATTTCTCATTTCGTATTCTTTTTTTGAGATATTATGTTAAATGTAAAAGAATGTTTTCTTTACAATTAAATAAGTTATATGTTTTACACTCTCAAAGTAATTATGAATACATAATGAAGCATAAAATTTTTATTTAGACATGTAATAATTATTCATTAGAAATATATAAAACTTTGTAAATACCTTGTACTTATTCAATTTTATTTGTTGAAAGGTAAATATAATTGATGATTTTAATTTTGAAAAATAAAGTATTAAAATTATACTTTAAATTGAATTAATTTAAAATGAAATATACCAAGATTTTACTGATGTTTAAATAAGTTGGAAATATTTTCCTTAAAGTACATGCTTATATATTTATATTTGGTGGCAAATATATTATCTGATGGAATCCATTCCCTGTCTATTTGTAGCATAGTTATTAAAATTTCATTTAATAAGCAGCTGGATTTAATTATAGATTGGTCATAGGAATGTTAAGTGTAATAGGAAAATGTGTGTGAAAATACTGAACAATTTATATAGATGTAGCATTAATTTTCTGGTATTTAATGAAGAACATATATATGTATTAAGAGATGCTTGTTACCTCCTAATAATTGATAAAATGTATCTTTTTTTATTTTATCAATTTCACTCTATGTTTTAATTCATTCAGTGTGTATCACTAAAATAACAGAATTAAATATTATAATGATGTTTTCTTAGACTTTCCAACAAATTAAAAAAAAAGTTGATTTTTTATAACATGAATATTCATTCGAGATTATTGGATTTGTACATACTTGTCAATGTGAAAACTATCTTAATAAATAATCTAAGTTTAAAGTGTAAGCCTTTTATATTTAGCTTCAAATTTCAGATGACAATTTTTCAAAATATAGAATTTTTTGAATGCAAATTTTATTATTTTATTTAAATTTTTTTTTAAGTTTGATCAACTAATTTATTTGCTTGCGCAAATTTTTAAAAAATGAAAAGTCATTATTAATATAATTATTTGATTTTTTCTAAGATCAATTTTCAAGTAATTGTTGAAATGTTTATTTATAAAGTGAAATAAATTAAAATCCTAGGTTTTTATTACTATCAGGAAAAACATTATTTTATTCACTTTATGACACTGGCATGCTACTAAACTACAATTATAAAAAATATTATCAAAGTACAATATTTTACAATTTAATGCTTATTCAAAACAATATTTTTTAGAAATCATTTAAATAATACTGTTGATACATTTAAAAAATTATTTGAATATTTCTTTCAGAAAGTCAACATATTTCCATGTTTTCAAAAATAGAAAAATTAACTGTTGAAAGCCAACCTAGATTTTGAAATGTTATATTGCAACCAATTTGTAATTCATAGTATTTTTATTATTACTAATCAAACTTCACAAATTTTTTGCAGTTAAATAAACTGGTGTTATGAAGGTAAGTACAAGTGATATTTAAAAAAATACAATTCAGTATGATAAGAAAGTTGATATGCGGTTTTAATAAGGCTATAACCAAAAAAATGCAAAAACTACTAATATTTGCCTTTATTATTCAATTAAAAGTTTAGAATAAAAATTTATAGCTAATATTTTACCCTTCAATCAGTGAAAGTAAAACAGAAAAGTATTTTAGCAACTTAATTATCATGTGGCGTCATTTATGGCAGCCACACATGCAGCACAAATTCCAAAATTAACCTGGAGTTTGAATGTGTGAGTGCGAGAAGGGGAGATCCAAAAGGTTCAGATAGTAACGAAAAAAATTTATTTACTCCCCTCAAATGGAATATGGTGTGTGAAGAAGATCTGAAATTTATTTTCTGAGCCTTAGAATAATATTTTTATGCTCGGTATTTACAACAATTTCAAGTTACTACTGCGAATGAGTATACATATTTTTCTGCATATCATCGCATTCCAGGAAGATACTCAACGGGATCAAGCAGTCACGGTAAATGTGTGAATATAAATACTATTAATCCAAGACTGACAACGACAAGAAATAAAAAAGCATAATTTACAAATTCTTCATCTCAGTATCTATTTTAATAATAACTACTTCCTGTTCAATGATATGGAGTACTGATCAATCATCCAACATAGTGTCAATCTTCATCAGGAATTTCTAGACAGTAAATGTTTTTTTTTCATGTTTCCCAGGTGGAAACGTCTATCGCATTATTTCTTTATCGTTACCATTTCTTAAATATTAATCTACTTTGTCTTGAGATGTCACACTAAAGCACTTTTTGATTACAGATTATTCAAATAACAGATCTTTATATTTTACTGAAGTACACTCACCAAAAGGACATAAAATTTTAATATGTGTTTCTGTACTGGGACATTTGCGTTTAGATAAAGACATTGAAATAATATACGAACTAAATAATATAATCAAAAATTTAATTCATTTTATTGAATTTTTTCGAAAATTAGATGATTTAGCTAATATATAAAATATTTTACACACAGATAATATTTATTAATCAATAACTTTAACAAAATTATTATTAACATGGGTTGTCGCTGTTTTCATAATTAAAAAAGTCTAAAGTAATAAAATTATGCACATAGTTGCTCAAAATTGGTACCTATTATTTAAGAATGATCTTAACATAATTGAATCAGCAACGCTTATTTAATGTTAACATTTCGAAACATTCTGTTTCAGATGACATTCATTAGATAACTCATTATCATCTTAAATATTATTATATTTAGCATTTCTTACACTATTATTAAAACTGCTTTTCAAGCACACAATAGGTCATTACTTGTATAAAATAAGTATTTTATAACTTCTAATTTCGGATATCAAATAAAGTGGACTAAAATAACTTGCTTGAATTACACAAAAATTTTATTCTGAGTGAAATATATGCGTATTTTAAAGAAATAATGCAAACCATTCCGCCTAAGGTGACAGGCTATAGCATATTTGGCATTGAATTAATAGAAATATATCGAAAAACATTGACTAACTAAATGCGAGTTATATATTTATGGGCAGTATATAATGTTTTTTAATGCATTCATATTAATCCAACTATTATGAAAGAATTTGACATTTATTATCAATAAATTGTTTAGCCAAAATGTTAAGCGAAGGATAACCAATTACGGGCGGATTATATTTTAACCTAACACAAGTAGAAACAATCAAATTTTGTTTTAATAGAGTAAATACATTCAATCAATTGTATGATTCTCATAATCAAATAGAAGTAAATAGGTTAGTATTGCTTAGGACATCTAATGAATAAAGCTTACCCTCTTTAACTGAGAATTCATATTAATTTCAAAATAATATCAAATATTTTTATTTGGAAGTAAACTTTAACAAAAAATCAAATGGAATGTTTATGAATGATATTTAATTGTTAAAATTAGTTTTATGAATTGAATGAAATATGTTTGTGTCAATAGAAATGTAATTGCGAATATTAATATCGATAATAACAAAATGTGTGTTAAGGTTATGATCATTTCTATGCTGTTATAAAATGTGATATTCTTTGGCAAGATAGAAAAAAATATATCACATGAGGATTGAACCATGTGTGATAATTGTCTTCAACATAAACCATTGAACCAAATGAAGTATTCAATATGATTTCCGAACTAGAATTATTTTTAGTATATTTTGTATAGTTAAAAGAAAAACAGGGAAGAATGTAGCTGCTCCAAGACATTTATCCCAAACATTTTGTGTATTTTGCATCAACTGTAGAGCTGTCACACAGAATTAATCTGCGAGTACGCGATTATGTGATAAGAATTTTTAACATTTTTTTACGTCCTTAAACATGTGTCATATATTTTTGTTTAATTCAATGAAATTCTAAATTGTACTTTTCTTTCATTTTTAATTTTTGTTTAGTTTCTATATGATTGGAGAAATATATAATTTAAATAAAATTTGCGAAAAACATTCATCCTCGTATGATAAACCGACATTGTGGAAATAACTACGTGTACATGTTTTGCTACCCACATATTTCGGTGTGAAGTTTCAAGACATTTTCTGAAGTGTTAATTATTGCAAATATTACTAAATACAAGTACATTAATTTCACATCCATGAGGATTCTTTGAATAGGGAATTATCAGTTGCAGCACTGTCTATGTAAATAAAGTACGTATATTGCTATGCAATCTAGGAGAATAGAATAAAAATCTATAATACATATCAAAGGTTAGGTTTATTTGAATTAGAAGGGCGTCATTCTATAATTAACCAACGCTACTTAGTTTGAATTCCGGCTTTGCCAAAATGATCCTCCATATTCTGAAAAGCGTCTGAGGTACATTAAACAAGTTGTGGTTAATTTGTTAACTAAGTGAATTAATATCTCTGACAGGATGGCATATCAAATATTTGCTGCTTTTGATTAGACCCTAAGTGTAGGTCCTGGGTTCGAATCCCGGTTTGGGCATTGATGTTACTTTCTTTCTTTGTTCTCTCTGTGTTTCTCTATCCCTTCTTCCGTGATGATGTATGAATTTCGCCCACCCTATAAACGGGTTTGTGGTGGTATGACGTAGGTAACGCTACTCGCCTCCGTGACATGGTTCACAGGTGCCCGCTGGGTAATGACAAATGAATAGCAGTTTCTGGCCTTGTTGTGGCATAGGGTTCAAGCCTCAGGTGCTCGCCGTTGGAAAAAAAAAACTTTAGTAATCTAAAGAGACACAGACAAGCAATTCACTGTAAAATACTTAGAGGATATAGTTGTTTATTCACTTATTCTTTCTGATCACATTTAAAATCATAAATATGCTTTAGAAAACATCCGGTATGCGGAATTGTATATGATAAAAATGTAAGTTTACTAAAATTCAACACTTGGTGGCCAATATTTTTATGACTAAAAACTAAGAACACCAGGAAATATAAAATGAAAGCCATTACCCGTTTCGACTTTCTCTCAAATAAATTTGAAATATGTTTCGTTTTTTTTTTTTTAAATCTTGCCAATAAGTAAGACTGTTTTCGGTAGTTAGGGAAACTTTTTTTAACTGACCTCTGAAAGTGAACGTGCAAACGAAAAATTAAAATGTGGAACAGTAATAGTGAAAAAACTTAACAGTCAAATTAAGGAGCACTTTAATAAAGCAACCGGAGCATCACAGTTCAGATTTCTCAGAAGCAGCTTATCATTCAAGCTGAGGCGTTAAGATTAATTATATGTGAAATCTTAGCTCAGGGAGAGTAAAATGGAAATGAATATCCAATTCAATGCTCGAGTGAAAATGTTTTATAGGGAGAAAAATTATAACACAATAGAGAAATGGCAATATTTTTTCCGTTACTAAATTGAAATAGGATTTAGATGGTACACACAAATTTGTTTTCCTAACTGGCAACAATACCTTCGTCTAATTAAAGTATCGCACTTGATCAAAGATAGAAATTTAAAATTTTAAGATTGACTTCAATTGTAAAGTGTCCATTTCGATATTTAACATAGGAAGTGAAAATAGTAACATAGGAAATTAAAAACTTAATTTACTTACTGGGGAAACAAGGAATAATTTATTTCGCAAAGCATTGATTCGTAGTAACTAATGATTTTGATAGCGTGTAGTGAATACTGAAAAAAAGAAAGAAAGTGTTCGCTATTGGAGCAAACAGAGTAAGGTCTGATATTCGTTTTCTCTTTCACTTGCAAAAGAAAATATTTGTGGAGAACTCAGATAGGGCTCTTATTTGTAATTTTGTTCTTTGTTAATTAAATGTCTGTTTTCAAATGTTTATGCCATTTAGTTTGTTTCGTAAAAATATAAATTTAGAAATGTCAAGAATGTTACACTGTATTAACTGTATTAAAAAAATAATAAAAAACGGTACACTTATTTTTATTGGTATTTAAGACAGAAAAATGTGTTGTAAGATCTTTCCAGACTAAATGCAGTGATAGCTATTTTAATTATTGGATTATTTATTAGTCAGTATTAAATATTCTCAACAAAGTTATTATATTCATACTTGGAATTGATTGCCATTTTTTTATTTTTCATACTACATTTTTTTATAAATTATATAATAATAATTATAAGAAATTAAAACTTAAGCTATAAAATGTTATGTAAATCATATTCTATTTTACATAAAATTTCACTTTTAATCATCAGAGTACTGAAACTGTACAATCTGAATATATTCATAAATATTCAAATCTTTTACTTTTTTAAAATAGATATTTCTAACAATTTATTTTTTATTTAGTCTCTAATTTTTTTTATTTCTAAACTCTAAATGTTAGTGTGAATAAAAGAAACATTTACTTTTAAATTTATCATATTTATAAGTTTGAGAAACAATCTTAGATATTACTAAAAAGAAACACATTGATAAGATTTTGAACATAATGTTGTTTGAAAAAGAAATAATAATAAAAAACAGTGTTTAAGGAAAATTATGTGAAAGACATGGTATAATTTTATTTATTTGAAAATTTCAGAGTGTCCATAAACAACTATACTATATGAAAAATAAATATAGTTTCATACAAAATTATTTATTTTTAGTCTAAGATGCGTATAAATTCTTAACATTATCTCAAAATTAGTACCAAGCTATAAAGTAAGAACGTTCAGTAAGTTCATCTAATTAACTATATGTTATGTAAAAGTACATAAAAATATATTCCTTAATATCTCTTATTCATTGCTTCACAAATTTCAATAAATTTTATAAATTATATGAATAAGAAATTTATTCTTAATAAATATTTTAATAATAAAAGACGTACTATTTTTCTGTTTCTAAGTGCTATATGCCGGGCATTTAATTGTAATGATTACGTCATTTTAAAATAAGTAAATAAATATATTTAATCAACAGTCCTATTTCTAAGTTATAACTATTATTTAATGATAATGTACCATGTATTATTGTGTGTAGAAAAGAAAAAATAAATAAAATATTTAATATCTTAGATAAATTGTAGTTTTATATTTTGAGGGAAATTTTCCGGGATTTTAATTCAAATACTAATGTTTGTTCTTTACATGATACTGACAATAAGCTTGAAACATAATTTGGTTCTAATTTACTTAAATAGATAATATTCTTATAAATAACAAATATCTTTATAAATATATATTTGTATATATTTATCAGCATACTTCATTTGAATCATTACATGCACCCATCAATTAAAGAATTTTATCACATAAATATAATTTTGGAATGTCTTTTAGTGTTAATATATTTTACGTCTTGTTTATTTTACTGTTAAGGACTTCTAAATAGTAGAAATGTTCTATCAACAGCTTTTTAACTTTATTTCTTTTAAATGGAAAATCATATGCTTTTGTATATTTTTAATTAAGTTTTAAATACATATGAATATATACAGAAAGTAACTGTCAATTTACTATAAAAATGGTAGGTATAATATTTATCAATAAGAATCAATTATGCCACATACAAGTTTTTATTAATTTTTTAACATAATATTTTAGTGTACTTAAAATATTTATCTGTAATACTAGCTGAAGAATTTCTGTGTTTTACATTATTCTCCTGCCAGTTTATTAAGCCAAGTAGTTGTAACATTTTTCAACTCCTCCCTACTTTCAAAATATTTACTGACCATTAAGAGCTAAGATAAGAAGCACAAAATTACAAGAAACAAGTTCAGATTTCCAAAGACTTCTCTTCCAAAATAATTATGAAATTCTTGAGGCAGATGCAACAAATATATCTGAAACTATGGACCAATATTTAAAGCGATTTATACTCTTTTTCTATTTTTGAAGGTTCGTTGTAATTTTCTTAGAGTTTCAAAATATATCTCTTCTAGAATATTTTCGAGGATTCCTCTGTACCATAGAAAATCCTGTAATGCAGTTCAGTGATCACTTCATTTAATATATTAAAATCAAGTAAACGAGAATGATAAGGAAATTCTGAAGACAGAAATTACGAGATCTTAAAATATGGATAATAGTATAATGCAAATGTTGCAGGAAACTTATATTTGGAAGAAAATTATAATCATAAATATATATATCATATATATATATATATATATATATATATATATATATATATATATATATATATATATATATATATATATATATATATATATATATATATATATATATATATATATTATTTTTAAACAGCTAATCACTGGGTTTTTCTAGTTCTTAGAAACTTTTTTTTCTTAAATGTTCGTTACATTTATTATGTGTAATTGAATTTTTTTAACTTAAACTTTTCTATGAAAATCTGGATACGGAACTTTAAAAATAGGTAGTATTCAATTCGTTTTGAAAATCTTTAATCATGTAATTTATATAACGCTTACTAATAAATAATTAAATTAGAGAACAATCCTTCAATTTTTATTTTTTTCAAAAAATGAGGCATCGTTTAATATATTTATAAGTTTTTCCTTGATTTCTATGAATTTATATTTGAAGGAAATATCCTTGAAAATCATTTATTAAACTTAAAAAAAAACTATTATTACATCTAGACTCATATTACATTGTGAGACAAGCCTTTGTATAATACATTCCAATATGTCTCTAGTAAGCATTTAAATATCTTATTTATTTAAAATTCATTTTTGTTTTTACCAATTTTTAGCAGTATCCTTGTTAAAAATTTAAAGTTCAGCAGTTCATTCTTTTATGTATCTTTTCCCTTTATTAAAGAAGTTTTTTTTAAATTTTATATAGCTCTTATATACAGCGAGAAAAGAAAAATTATTTATGTTTTCTGATTTACATAATTGTCCAGTGTGTGCTCTGAAAGCATAAAAAATTCTTTGTAAGCATCTTGCTAGTTAACCATTTTGTATGCTGTATCAAATATTTGGTAACTAATATACATTCAATATTTCTTAGTAAAAATATATGTTAAAATTTTGCCCAGTGGAATCAAATTGCACGCGTGAAATAAATTTTAATGAATAATATTAAAATAGGTAATATTTTGATGAAAAATTAAAATTTATTACTTCGTATGCTGAAATTTATTGTGCTATGAATATTGTGAATGAAAACTTTTTATGATATGAATGAAAGTTTTCTACAGTTTTTGTTTATTAGAAATTTATATTCTTCACTGACTTAATGTATAATTTACATAAAAAATTTGGAGAAGAATTCAAATAAAAAGGAAAATAAAATTCAGCATAAACTATCCAAAGTTTTTTTAAACTATTTAAAAAAATTTACAAATTAAATATTAATATAAGGGTGCATATTAGCTTTAGAAATAGTTATTTAAAGTGTTTATCCATTTGATGAGTCAGCAAAACTATTTGGTGCAAAATAATATAAGGACTTAGATTAGCACGTGATAAAAGAGATTATATTCATTAAAAGTTGATGGCTCACATGTTGGCAAAAAAGAAATACTTTAAATTAAATAAGGTATGTAATTTTAATTACCATGTTTTTTATATACTAAATATTTTTATATTTACGAAGATTAAAATTGTGAATAGCAATGCAAATCTCCTACGTGAATAGAAATTATTTTTTATTTTTGAAATTTCTTTTTGAAATTATCTTTCAATAAAAACGTATTCCTTAAATTTTTAGTTATTTTACAGTATTAAAGTTTAATTTCAAGCACTCCCCCTCTTTTTTAATCATTTCTGAATACAAATTTTTATGTTTTCCTTTACTTTTGAATCAATTGCTTATGTTTAATATTATAATATTTTGCTAATTAAGTTAATTAATAAACACTTAATTGAGGCAAAAAATAGATTTGTCTGCTTTGGCAAAATTACATAAATGTATAAAAATAATATAAAATATAATAGCAGATTACAAAGTGCATTTTGAAATTAATTTCATTGAAGTTATTGTTCAGTGTTTTTGTTTTTTAAATTTTTGGTGTTATTGATTATTTCATGTATTTTATTTCAAACAAAAAAACACAGAAGATTCTAAAAATTTATAAACAATAAAACTGTTTTGTATATCACTACACTCTACTTATTCTACTGCAATGAGCAAAAAACGGAATGGACAGGGAGAGCTCTTGCTATGATAATAATGCCTCTTTAACACTGACCTTTCTAACTATTGAACCGTATATCAGTTAAATATGAATAAGAAAATTTGCAATCTCTCTCAGTTAACTTGACAGTTAATCTTTTGCTAAACAATCAATTAAAAGGAGCAGAAAAAAAGATTCCAACTGTAAATTTTGTCCATATAAAATTCAAAATTGTTTTCAAGATTTTTTTATTACGTGATTTGTTAATATTACGACTTTTTAAACTTTGGATTTTATGATTATTAAAGTAAAACAAAACTCTTAAGAATGCTATTGGAATTTATAACTTTGACATTAAATAATTCCATAACACCAAACAGTGCAAGGAATTTCAAGTTGATAATTATATTTTCTTTTAAAATACGAATTTTACTATTTAGGTTGATGGAAATGATGTTATTAAATTCATGATTAAATTTATTACTTTTCTTAATTTTTATTGTTAGACTTATGAGAATTATGGCGAATATTAAATGCATTAGATGCTTTGAAAATATATTTAAATTTACAGGAATTGCTTTCAATATGATAAATAATGTTATAAATTTTGCAATCATAAGATTAACTTGAGTTATCAGAAATTTCCAAGTTTTTAAAGTTGAGAAAGGTTTTGCATTTCTTGGAACCACTCTTTCTAAATTTCAGTTCTACAAAAATAAGTTTTAAATCAATAATTTTTGCAAAACAATTTTATTTGAAACATTCGTTGTCATTTATATGGTTACTGCTTATTGATTTTTCAATATACCAATTATGCGTAAATAAAAGTATGCAGGGTGAATTCACAAAAATTTTTTTCAGGTGTTAAATTCTGTAAATTTTAAAAGATAAAAGTAAAATATTGAATAACTGAAAAGGAAAAGTGATAAATACATGAAAAATATAGATTCCAATAAGGAGTTTTTATATCAACACTGTTTTTGAAAAAAACTGATTTTAAAATTTTGAATTATACAGTTGGATAAGTTACATTTAAGTTAATATTGTACTGTAATTCCTTTTGTTTGACAAATAAATAACACCGCATAAATATCTTTTTGTTTATCCTTACTAATTTTATATGAGAATTTATGATTATTTGTAATTTTTATTAATTAACTTTAACAGGAAAAAATTAAAGAAATTATTATATATATATTAATTTTTAAATATATTTTTTGTATTTATTTTTCATTTCTGCAAATTTCTGTTAGTTTCATAGTTAGGAATATACCATATTTTTATCATATCAAGTATACTTTCAAAAAAAACTTTTATGATTATTGATGATACATATATATATACATATATATATATATATATATATATATATATATGTATATATATATATATATATATATATATATATTTATATATATATATATATTTTTATAGACTTACATAGTTACATTTGCTTTGCTTGTTTTTTCTTTGCCGGAACTTGCAATATCCTTAATTTATGGACACGAGTGTATTTTATGTGATAATATATATATATATATATATATATATATATATATGTATATATTATCACATAAAATATTGCAAGTTCAGGCAAAGAAAGTAACAGAAGCAAAGCAAATGTGACTAATTTGTAAAGTCTATTAAAGAAAAGGTAAAGAGCAAAATAGATGCTATTTGTTTGACATCATCAAAATAAAAATTGCGACTTTAAATACCCGGAGAAAATTTCAAAAAAGAACTTATTTACAGAAACCAATTTATCATAGTTGGTATGATGGTTAATACATAGAGTATGCCCCCAGATGATACTATACATGCCGTATAACACCTACGTATGCTGAGTATAAAATTATCGATCTGATCTTGGGGAATATTACACCACTCATCAAGCAATACTCTCCGAAGTTCCAGTAGACATGTGGAAGATAGTTGATGGGCTGTAATTAGTCGGCCAATCTTGCCCACACATGTTCTATTGGATTCAAGTTCGGTCAGTATGCTGGCCAGTCCATACGGGTGATATCTTCCGATTGAAAACATTCGTCTACAATGTTTGCATGGTGAGTACGGACGTTGTCATCCACAAACCAAAATTTTGCACTCATGGCACCGCGAAACAAACGTAAATGTTTTTCTAGAATGACATCCAGATAGATGAGGCCTGTCATGATTACATTGTGAACATGTAGGTTAGTTTTGGAACTCAGAATAATTCCTCCCTAAATGAACAATCCTGCACCTCCATAATGGTGTCGTTCAATGGTGTTCTTTTGGTGGTAACCGATACCTGGCCCTCTCCATATGAAAGTCCGGCAAGAATCAGACTGAAAGCTGAACCTGATCTCGTCGGAAAACATCACACAAGACTACTATTGCGATGTCCATAATGCATTCTCTCTACTCCAGGCTACACAGGCGACAGTTGCGGTAAGTGGAAGACATCTGACAGGCTTACGAGCATATAGTCCAATGTGTCCTAAGCGTCTGTACACGGTCTGTCTTGAAACTGTCGGACCAGTAGCTGAAAAGAGTTGACGTTACAGGTCTGATGCTGTGCTCCGTGTGTTTCTTTTGGAAGTAACTGCCAAATACCACTCCTCATTCGGCGTTGCAACTCGGGGGAGACATGTGTTGTAACATCTACTCACATTACCATCATCTTAGAACCGTTGTGTAAGCCTAGAGATGACACTTTGAGCAATTCGATGTTCTCATATACTTCCAGCTTTGTAAGTCCACATTCTAGACTGCCGATTATTCTACCACGAAAACATCATCCAAATGCTTCATTTGTGCTATAAATATGGGACTTTTGCACTGAAAGGCTAATAAAGCGTTTGTGAGTTTTATTTCTTTGCAACCATTCCTTATATATCCCTCTTTTACACTTTCGTCATTGTGACTAATTATCGGCGTCATCTGGTGGTTTCTTGTAAGTTGCATATTGTTCTTCAAAATGCGTTTGAAATTTATACATGTGAAGTTTTTATTTTAGATTTCAATTCTGAATTATCCTTAAATTATAAACATGAATGTATTAGATGGCATTATGAATGCCGGTACACATCAAATATAAAATTAATTTTGCTGGACAAAACGTTTTGAAAGAAAAAGAACAAATTAATTAAGTCTTGAAATATGGTAATGATTATTAATAATGCAATATAGTATATAAACTTTAGTACTTTTTCAAGACATACTTTAATAATATATATCTATATATATAAAAATTTCGTGTCACGATGTATGTTCCCGATAAACTCCGAAACAACTGAACGGATTTTGATAAAATTTTGTAATCACTTATAATATGGTCCAACTTAAAAGATAGAATAGTTTTTATCTCTTAATTATTGATCTCAATATTTATTATACGACATTAGTGTTTATTTATTGGTTAGTTCTGTAAGTTCCTATAAGATGGCGGCTTAGTATCTAAGTTGCACAGGTATTCGGCAGATGGCGAAAAGATAAGATCTGTAACCTTTTACTCTGAAGAGATTGTTTCTAGAACTGGGTTATATTGACTACTTCCTGAGAGTTTAAATTTTTCCGTTATTAAATATATTTCTTCGTAATAACTAATTCTGAAAAGAATATAATGGTATTATTAAATTATCTTGTCACCATTACAATACGTACATATTTTTATGAGCATTTAATAAAACTAATGAACTATTAGAATATCTCGTACTAGGTTATTCGTGTAACTCTCACTCAACTAGTGATAGAAGGATCTAAGGAATAAATGCAAAAGAGTTTGCTACTGTCAACTTGTTATAATTTGAGAAGGTTATTTAATAGCAAATGTCTCAAAGCCAATAATAACCTGGTATTTCATATACAAATTCAAATTCTAGTTGAAGTTTCCTACAATTGTAGGAAAATAATGGGTCTTTAATAACAGATACGTCACACATATAACCATAGTTAAATTCGTAATGATTGTTATAAATTGAGTTATACCTTATTTTTTTCTTTACGTAAAGTAAAAAAAAAAAGTTTAAAAGTAAATAAATACTTCATCATTAATCTCATAGAAATGTTTTTGCTTTTAAAAATTCTAATTCCTGGCATGCATTTACATGGATTGTGTATGCATTTCTTTCAATTATTTCAAATAATTATTTTTATTATAAGTGATTTCTAAAGTTTATAGCATATAACAGAAAAAAATTCACGCATTTTACAGAAAATTAAAAATAATATAGTATCAAATTTTATAAATTCCAAAAAATATCTGAAAAAGTTGTTGAAAACAAAACATGGTTAATGTAAGCCTTAATCCTATTTTAGGTTTATATAAACATTAACAAAGGTGCTAATTAATTCTTAATTTAGCTTTAGCAATATTTCATAAAATAAATTATTTCCATGACAGAAAATAAAACAATTTCAGGAAAGATTATTTGATATTTTTGGTTTTAAACATTATTTTACATTCTTGTAATAAAAAAAATTAGCAATATGCCGTTTTCCTATCAATAAATATTTATTTAAGTAAATTGTTGCAACATTTGTATATTCTCTATCATTTAAGTATATATTCAATTGTTCATCTAATTTTTTTAATTTAATAATAATAAAAAATTTTTAGAAAATAATTTTTTAGTTTAAAATAAAAAACATTTTTTTTATTTACTTAATGAAAATCAGTATTATATCCGTAATGTGTTCTAAATATTATAGTGTAATATTCCAAATTAAATATTCGAATGTAAATCGCAAACCTATATATTTTAACTGTGTATATAAACTATGATTTTGCTGATTTTCTATTATTTTATTTCTATATAAATAAATGCTTTATCAAGAAATGCCTTAAAATTAAGTATTTACTTTTTTTAAAATATCCATGTACAGATTCCCTGAATATGAAAATAAGACAAATATTTTATAAAACAATAAATTAAAAATTGAAATATTTTTACTATTTTTTGATATCGAGAATTGATTGTAAAAATAGTGCAGAATAACAAATTTTAAATTAAGTAACTGACAGTTTAACATATTTATACAAGACATTTATAAAACACAAAATAAGATATTATCATACAGAACAGAAAATTAAAATAATTTATTATGAAGAAGATTATTAGAAATTTAATATATTTCATATGTACTATATAGCACATTTATAACCTTTGATATTTAAGAATGATCACTTAAATATGTGTTGTTTTCCTTTAATATGTTAAATGTAATTATCTGGTAAAACTCAAACGAAATTAGAATTCAATTTCTTCTTTTTAATGTATTTAAATTTGTAACAAGAATTATTCGACCTTATAAGGGAAGTTTATGTGTGTGAAATCAAATTATAACTAGCTAAGCAGATAATATATTTAAATAACTATTACTATTTAAATAACTATTACTATTATAAATTACATTACTCGGTAAATTCAATTTTAAAATCATTATGTGTAAATGAAGCATAAATATGTGTGAATAAATAAAACGAGGTAACAACTTAGAAATATACAGCACTTTGTTTCATTCTCAATGAAAAATTACAGTCAAAGTTGTGATGGAAAACTTTTTAATACTTTATTAACACAGTCTGTTGCAAAAAGAAAACATATAGTAGCTAATAACTTGTATGCTTGAAACAACTGGAATGGTTGTTATAAATTGCATTTCAAAAATAACTTGTATTTCAAAGTATATATTAAAAATAATTTTCATAACTTTTTCTCTTTATCTTTGATCCCTTTTTTTACACGAAGAGACACAATGAATAGCAAGGAAATAAAATCTACTGAAATAAATGACCCTGCAATTATTGTGGATTAAATCATTGTGAGCAAATGTAAAAGGCTATATTTATGTAGTACTTGCAAATGATAAAGTTTATCGCATTGTAAGCAGCTGGTCTGGAAGCGATTTATTCTCTTATTAATATTTATAATTTTATTCAAAATATCAACATGTCCTTCTATAAACGTTTCAAGATGTTGGACAAGCGGAAACATTTTATATTTTTAATAAAATATTCAAAGCAGTCAATAAATAATGAACTTAGAAATTGCACCTACACTCAGAAATGATTGATAAAATAACAGCAAAAATTGCATCTATTATTCATGAAACGGCTGAACCGCAATTTAAAACAGGAATCTCAACTAAAACAAATAAGATTAATTGGTGGAACTCATCATTACGAGCATTGAAACAAAAAAAAAAAGTCAATGCTCTTAAAAGTAGAAGAATGAAAATCTCTTCAGATCTTCAGAAAACACAGTACGCACTAGGATGTACATATAATACTATTATAAATTCCAGAAAGTAACCAGTTTTTTAGAAGAAATAAATTCCGAAGGAAAAATTATATAGCTGGATGAAGTTTTAAACAAATAATTAAAGCAATTTTGCTATAGTGCAAAAATTGCAGCTGATAATGTATTTAAGTCAATTCAATAATAAACTCTGTACAATACTCTAAATAATTTCAAATCTAACAACGTAAATCATCAGGAACTTCTCGTCCAAGCTTTTCCTCTAGATGCAGCCCAGGATAATTTGGCTTTTCACGTCAACGTTAGAGCAATTCAGTTAAGTCTCACAAATGATTCTGAACCACCTTTTCATCAACTGAACTTAAGTATACCATTAATAATTTCAATGACTCTAAAGAACCAAGAGTGGACAACATTGATATTCCAATGGTAAAATTAGTCTTCTGTGCTTGTATGCGATTCCTTCTTTCTTTTTTCAATACCTGTTTAAAACTGCACTATTTTCCCAAACATTTCAAGATTGGCCAAGCGATATTCTTTCTAAAAAAGAACAACTATCTCAAATTATCTCGCTCCTATCGTTTTAAATGTTTGCTATTAGCTCTGGGAAAAGTATTAGAAATTCTAGCAATTAATCGCTTGAAGCACCATCTACTGCACCATCTACATATAAAATGAATGTTCTCGGCAAGAGTGAATTTGGTTTTCGTTCCAGCATATCTGCAGAGCATACCTTAAGCAAAACTTCGATTATTTTGAACAAGAATAGAGAAAAAAAATAATTACTTGTCCCATCTTATTTTGGATATTCAATAAGTGTATTTTAATCTCTTTGTTGGTCTGATATGAGACTAGTGCTTCTAAACTCGAATTATCCATCTAGCATTGACAGAACTACTTATAGTTTCCTAGAAGGCCAAAAACTGCAGACTATTTAAGACAGTGGTGAGCAAACATTATCGAGCAAACTAGAGGTTGTACTCAAGGCTCTATTAGTGACCCGACTCTTAAGAATATTTACTTCAATGAGATTGTATCCCATAATTGGCTGTCACAGACATTGTTGCATTGACTGATGATATGCTTCTCATATTTCAAGGCCATACAAGAGTACAATTATAAAATAATTGTATTGAGAGTTTGCGTATTTTCTTAAATGTCTGTAAAAAACTTAAACTAAGCGATTATTTTCACAAAAATCCCAAGCTGTGACTATCGGCAAATACAGAAAACATTTGAAAAACAACCCAAAAATAACATTAGTGGGAATGAGCCTGAGATATATGAAAGTTTTGATGTATTGGTAAATCATCACTTCTGCCCCCACATTAGGCATCGCCAAACGAATGTTGTACCAATTTCCTAAAGACTAAACTATGACAGGTAGAGATTGGGGTCTCAAAAATAAATTAAAAAAGTCCATCTTCCTCACCATTATAGAAAAGATCATTGTTTATGGTTCCTAGTTTTAGGAACTGCCACTCAGTACAAGAAAAATAGTCCAACTCGCCATTTTCCTCGTTTCATAACGAGATGCTACCGTGAATATACAATATCTAGAGCAGTTACAACTGTGTTAGTAGGACTACCACCACTACACCTCAAATTAGAGTAAGAAGTGCTGAAAACGTTGCAGTTCAGCTTCAAAGGGATTTATCACTAGGAGATCAACATTTTCAAATATGTTCCATTGAAACTCTTGCATATAAAGAGACCATTCATTCCTCGCTCAGCCTTAGGAATATTCACTTGTATAATCTACCACAACCATTAACCATGCAAAAGAAAGGGAATACTCCTTAGTGACAATTTGGGATGACAGCTTATCAGTTTCAATGGAAACCTGTCATTCACAATATAAAACAAACTTAATTCATGAGAAATACAGCTATCAGTTCTCGTATCTTTTACACAAGTACCAAGAGATACGAGAATTCCACTCAGCTGGATACATGCCGACGCAGAAACTCAGAGCAATGAGCTTGCGGATCAAAAAGTAAAAAAGGCAGCAAAGGAAACTAATGCCCAAATAAAAACCTTGCCACACCCAAAATCTCACTCTACAGTTAAAACTGAAGAAACAGACTTTAACCGTATGGCAAGAGCAAGGGGACACTGTGGAGCAGGGTTTATTTTTCTAAAACAAAATCCCTACAGTTTCGAAGATTATTATCCAAAGAAATTCATACCTCTATTATATGATAATGAACCATGGTTCTTTCCATATTTATTTCAGCAGAATAAAAAAATCCAAGTAAGTCAAAACTTTGTGTGTGTGATATTGAAGGTTGTTTTGACCTCTATCTTTTGAGTTTCTACTCACGAACCACCTACATTTAAAGAATGCTGCTAATATGCCATACATGATTTAAAAAAAATTGCTTTTATAACACTTCTTTTTGGAAAAAAGAGATTCAGACATTGTGAAACTGCTTAGAGTTCATTATTTGGATGTTCTTCTGCAGAAGAGATACCCTGAGGCTAATTTAGAAACATCAAGCTCACCGGATTTGGACTTGACATAAGAAACTCATTCACTTATAAACAATAAACAATTTCAATATTGTGTATTATAATCATATAGAACATTTATTTTTTAACCTTTTTACTCTTGATTCTATACCAGAGATATATACTGTTAACTGTATACATAAGTATCATAACTTAGTATTATTTTCTTAAAATTTTCACACAATTATGTATTAATGTATCATATAGTTTCAGATTTTTTAATAGTTATCTTGCAAAAAAATAATGTATTTTAATTTTCAGACATGTAAGTAAAAAATGGATGTATAAGCATTATCTTTTACAAATATTTTTCTTATTATTTATTTTAAATAATTAGGAGTGAGGGAGGATCACCCAACACGATAACCAATGGGTAACCTTCGGGGATCAATTCTCTATGCTAAATGCTAAATGTTGAAGTTTCAAGATAGTGTTTTTTGGACCCGACACGGCAGCTTGGAATTTAATTTTAAGCAGATACTTGAAATATTTTTAGAAATAAGTAAATTACTTTTTTGAATTAAAATGAATTAAAATATACATTATTAAAATAGTCTGAGAATTGAAAAAAAATTAAATTTTGAGAGATAATCCTATTGTAAAGCTACCTGTTCAACAGATCATTCCTTACAATAAAATATATTTTGCGAATTTTTATGTCGTTTATTTAATATCATAATAAAAGGAAGCATTATTATTTTTTAAAAATGCTAACTAATTAATTTGTAAGACTGAGGCAAATATCAAAACATTTTAGTAGTAAATAAAGGAAGTAAAATAGAAAAATAAACATGTCTTTGTCGACAAGTAACGCAACAATGTTTAAGGGTAAAATTATTAAATTTTTAAAGCTAATTATAATAAAAAATTTAATAATAAATGTTTTGTAAATAGATAATAAGAACGCCAAAAATATGTATCAATTTCATATTATCATGTATTCTGGAAATTATATTAGAATGTGTAACTCATGTTATTTAGTATATAAAAACAAATTTCTGGAATGATAATAAAATAGTTTTTCTCAGTATTCAAACTAAAACACAAGTCTGTAAATTTATTTTGTACTCAACAATTAAAGAAAATCGCAAACAATCAAATAGAAAATTCACTGATTAAAATATGGAGATTCTCTAGAACAAAAAATTATTAATTTATTATTGGCAAATAGGCTCAACAGGTCTTTAATTGGACAAAACTACATCTGTAATTGCTCAACAATGTAACATTAATTAACTCAGCAAATTACCTAATTTACTGTTTCATCAATTAATTCGATGGAAAAGTGATTTTTAAAGTGATGTTTGATTTGTATTTTAATATCTTACTAAAATTTTAAACATATTAAATATGTTTACATACAGAATATTTTATCAGGAGCCGTTTTCTGAAATGAATTTATACTGAACAAGCTTATAAGAGGTTAAGAAATATCATATTCGAATATAAATGTTGAAAAATAGTTTCGTAAGAGAAAACGTTCAAATGAAAGAAAGTTTTTATATAACAACGTTGCCTCATATTACGTTTACGCACATAATTATATCATTATCTCATTCATGTATAAAATTTAACTTAAATACATTAAATTCATCATTTATATTAATTTCATGAATAATATTGAAAAAATAGCTTTCTCATTTTAATAGCCAAGTCACAAATTTTTCCTTGTAAATATGGAAATTATACATGGAAACAGTAATAATAAAATAATTATCTTTATATGAAATTGAAGTTCACACTCACTTTATGTATCTGTGTAACAAAATAAAATGAGAATCTCTTTTACTCTTGGGAATTATTGAAATACACTTATTGTGAACCATGTTTCTAGGAATTTCAGTAACTCAGCTCAAATAGTTTTTTAATGATTTCCAAAAATAAAACTTTAAGACATTTGAAATCATAAATTTGAACTACCCATAAATACACCTTCCTATTTAACTTGCTATATCCCACAAACATATCGTAAAGAATGTATCTTATTTGTGGATTACTTTTTTTCAATTGGTGAATTGCTGAAGGATAAGAGAATTTAACATTTGACACATGTTTTATTGTGTCACATTTAAAGATTGCATTTCCATTATTATACAGTTATTTTTAAGTTATCTTAAATTTTTTTAACATCATCCAAATCAAGTTCTTATGACTTACAATAGCGTCTCTTATTTCCATGCATTATTTCATTTACAAAAATGGCAGAAATTTAAACAACTTATTATTTCTATTTGCAAAATGGTAGCGAATTATAGTTTATTCATCTACATTATAAATGAATATTCTTTTTATTTTATGTATTCAGTACATGTTACATGTTTTGCTTTACCTTTAACGAAATATATAGTTTACTTAAACTTATATATATATATATATATATATATATATATATATATATATATATATATATATATATATATATATATATATATATATATATATATATAATATATATATATATACTAAGTTTTTGAAGTTCAATTGATTTTTATTAATTTATAAAAATAAAATAATAATGATTTGACTAGAATTTTTTCAAAAATATCTTTTATTTAAATATCTGAAAACTTGAAGGATATTTCTCACAATTAAATGCCTTATATTTCAAACACTTTTCAGTAAATGTCTCTTTCTCAGTGAACGGCCAATAATTCAGTCTTACTGTAAATATCCATCATAAACAGAGCAGGATGTGTATAGAATAAGAATCATCGTTAAGGACATGTCACATTGTACCCGTTGTCTTCTGATTTGATGTCACCTCTAACCTTAGAGTCGTCAGTCCCTCTCAGATAGTGAGCTCGCAAAATGTGCTTAAAGTATCGTGTTTGCTTTCTTTTGGAGACTCACAGCCGTCTCCTGAGGATGATGGATGACGGGGAATAGATGCTGAGGTTCACGTTATCCTTCCTTTCAATAGTATGTTATTGCGCTGGTGATCGTTTCTGTGATTAAGAAAGGTCTTCAATGCAGAAAGACCTTGAGTCAAGCGATATGCATCGCCTCATAACATAATTTTGGGTTAATAAATGGGAGTTTGATTGGTGTAATCAATCAAGTTTGAAAGATTATGTCTTTGAAAAAGTTTAAAACTTCAAAAAAAAAAAAGGAAGTAACAGTAATCTACCAAAAAGTCACACAATGATGCTTTATCATCTATAAAAGTTTTGATGTATGTCACTTAATCATGAAACGTTTTTCTCCATTCTTTTTAAATTATTTTTAATATAAATCATTCCCATGTCAAAACAAGTAATTTCGATTTAAAAGTGTAAAAATTAGTACTTTGACCACTAAATTTGCTTTTAATTAAAGAAAATCTTTAAAGTTTGAAATGAAAAAAGGTTAAGAAACATCGAAGTCAAAATTACTTGAAAAAATTTGCAAAAACACAAAACTATCATATATATTAAAATTTTAATAGTATTTACTCAAGGAATTGTTATGAATTATTAATTGTTGCTTTCAAATATTTAATAATAATATAAGTTGATTGCTACTTTTATATACACTTCCTAAATTATACTGTTCAATTCGATTGAATAATAACAAAGTAAAAAATAGAAATGTATATCAATACATTTCCTATTTTCAATAAAATAAGGGAAACCGAGTAAAATATTTATATATTATGCATTCATTTTTATTACAAAACTGCAATTTTATAAAGAAATCAAAATTTAATAGTATATAGTACTTTAATGTTCTATGCAAATATAAATGTGCTAATATATATATTCACACAAAAATGAATTACACTGAAAAATGAATATTTTGCAAATTTATTTTGCGTAATATGTTAACCAATACTTCATCATTACCTCAAACAATTTATCAACTGTAAAACACAGGTTAATAACAAATATTAGTGAAATTAAAGCCTGTAATAGAGTAAAACATAATAATCTTTTTTTAGTGATTAAATAATTCATATATTTATGATGCATGTAACCATTTTTCTGTTTTGATCTATTTTTTAAATGAAATTGGCGGCAATGGATGAACAGATTTTTATAAAAAATGCTCTTCTTATATAATTATAAAGTGAAATGATATTTTTCAGAGAAAATTCCACAATGAGCTTCTAATTATAATTTTTTATTAATCCTATGTAACTTCAAAACTATACCTACGTTAATAATTGTATAATGTTTCACAAAATTATCATAGTCCCTGTCAAAATTCCCAACTAATTATCATTTTTTAGAATATTTGCTTTTATCATATAATAAATATTTTAGAGTTGAGGTAGGTATATAATTTCTCCTAGAAAATTATTTTAATTGCTTATTTGAGCTTTAAAAATATATGAAATAAACACTTTACAATAAAAGTTATATATATATATATATATATATATATATATATATATATATATATATATATATATATATATATATATATATATATATATATATATATATATATATATATAAAATGCAAGATTAGATATAGAACTGAAAAATGAAAAATACAAGAATAAGATAAGAACATTTATGCTTAGTAATAGAATTCAGCGCAAAAGCAGCTAAAATAGAATTACTAAAACATAATCAGTAGTACATTTTATAAAATAAATACTCAAATATTAGATGGAGAATAATTCATTTAAAATACAATGAAAATACCAAATGGAGAACAATACATTGAAAATACGAAATATAGTAAATATTTGGAAAAATGTTCAATATATATCTTAAAATTTCAAAGAAAATAGAAAACAATACATTAAAAATAAGAAAAGTACTAAATAATTGGAAAAATGTCTAAAATTTGAAAGAAAAATATAAAATGGAACGTAGTACCAACATGGCCAGCTTCGTCAGGGTATGTTGACCACATTGGCACAAAGTATGGCCCTTCTGCACTGGCCCCAGACATAGTTTTAAAGAAGCTAATACACCCCAAAGCCGCACCAAAAGTTCAAACTAAAATATCAAGCCAGAATAAAAGAAGCAAAATTTAATCTAAATTATATAAGCCAAAATCCAATGTTGCCAAAATACATTTAATTTATAATAATCAAATTAAAACCAAATCCATATCCAAATACAAGTCCAAATCTGCCAGAACCGCACCAAATACTATATGTAAGCCAAATAAATGCCTAAATTAACGACTAAGTGTAAACACTATTGGCATTTCAAGCTTCTTATAAGAACTTCAAGGCTTGGGTGACCCTTCTGTAGTATAAAATTATGCCTTACTTCACTCTTATAAGCAATGCTCTGCTAGCCAAATAGTGTTTAATAAATTTAATTGGAATGTTATTATGAGTTAGAATATTTTCTGTTCTATTTGTTTATTAATATTGTTTAAATTATTACACATATTATATATTCTATTAAGTTGATTAAAAATAATATTTTTATAATTAAATATAAGAAGCTTGAAATACCAATAGTGTACAGTTAATTTAATCTGATATATTTAAAAATATCTGCAAAGATGTGTACCATCAATATTTCATCGGATTACATAGTAGCTGCGCAAATTTTTTTCTTGAAAATACTATATACTGTATGTTCAGGAAATCTGTTGGTATTCATTTACATATAAATATCATGCTGAATTGAAGTTTGCATAAAACTATAGTTTTAGTAAATTTACTTTTTGAATTTATCATGAAATTTTATATTTTATGTATTGTGTTTTGTGATATGTATTTTCTGTTTTAAGCACATACAGGGTTAACATATACCAGCTTCATGTTTTGGTCACATCGTAATTTTCAGCAGAATATTTATATTGCAATGCATACATTTTGAAAAGAAAATTTTGATAGCTTTTCTTACTTTTAATAAAGATAATATCATAATAATAATTTCATTTAAAGTAACTAAATTGGTGTAAAAATCATATATAATATTTCAATAAATCAGTTTTATATATAAAAGAAAATGGTTCATTATATCATAACAAATATCCTTTTTCAAAGTTACTAAATAGATAATTTTATAAGGGTTTCTCAAAACAAACCATCAAATGCAAAGTTTGAAAATATTCATTACAAAACTATTTGTGTGAAATTAGTAACCTTAAATTTTTTCATTAAATTTAATAAGAAATACTAATAAATATGTCCATTTATAAGTGAAATATGCTTCATTCGAGTACAAATTGGATCAACCCGACACCACAGTTTTTAATAGTGTAAATACTAATTCAAGTTATACATTAGATTTTTGTAAGAACACTTAAAATATACCATTGTTATTATTCATAATGCATATAATCTACTAGGAAAACAAAAAAGCTCTTGCCGTTTTAATGACCCATAAAATGACCTGAAGAAAGTGTAGCCTGGTGTTAGTCCTCGAAATAATCACCATCACCATTCAATTATGCAATCCCCTTGCGTTAAAACTCTGGAGTTTTGGTTGCAAGGAAGTCTACAAGTGCTCGGAGCAAATCTGCTTATTGGTGAAGGATTTTCCATGAAGATGACTGTCCAGGGAATGGAAGAGGTGGAAAGCTGATGGTGCCAAGTTCAGGTGAGTAAGGGGAATGTCAAAAAGTTTCCCAACCAAATTGCTGTATGGTATTCCTGGCTACCCGGGCAATATGCGGCCTTCTTCAAGAACACCTTTTGGATTAACCAATGCAGACTCCTTTGATTGCAGTGCCTGTAGAACACGTTCTAATTACTGTGAGTACATGTCTGCAAACATCACTTCCTTCTTTGGTAGTAGCTCATCGTGATTCACTTGATAACTGGTCCGGCAAACACCAGCTTCATTACAGAGGGACAAATTTTCTGACTTGAATTTGTGAAACCATGGCTTGCCGAATATCCATTCACAGCACTATTCTTAAATGCTTGACATATTCAGCGATTTCATGGGGCGAACGATAAGCCCACTATGAAGTGGTAAAGCAAACAACACTGGCGAGCTCCTTCGATATGCCATTTGTCTTCACTACTGTACAAGTTAAGATTGATGAATGTGCGCAGTGGATCTGTTTTTATAACGAATGATATTATTACTCTGGACTCATCGGTGTCTCAGTTACGTCATACACTAATTAACATACTTCTTCTCACTACATCCAATACAATGCAAAATTGGCAAGAACATTTTTAGTTACATTATATATACTAGTTTAATTTTTTTACTTGATTTAATTCATTATTTATGTCTTTATAATAATACTATTAATATTTATATAATTTTAGTAATTGCAGTTGAAATTTATGAGAGGATATATTTTAAATAAATATATCATTAATTTGTAGTATCATTGGTTTTTTTCTATAAAAAAGAAAAAAAAAACGATCCTTTTATTATGTTTTTGTAAAATAATTTTCTCTACTGAAATTTCTATATCATAAGAATATACGTTATTTGTTTAATTCATTATTTTTAGGAATTTTCCATTGCATTCCAATTATTAATTTTATAAACTACATCAATTTAAATAGTAAAATAAATTAAATATTTTTTTTGGAAATTCTATTATTTTTGTATTTTTATATTAACAGTATGTGATTTTTCATGTACTCAGAAATAAAACAACATAATAAGAGTGAAACAACTCCATATAACCTTATCGAAGAAATTTTAAGCATTTCAAATACTAAATTTATTAAAAAAAACTATGTATTAAGAAAAACCCTCTACTTGCAATCAGAAGATTTTTAAATATCGATTTTAATTACAAAGAATAAATTATAATTACCTACATAAAGCCAAAAGAACATATTCAAAAAGCAATACTTAATTTGCTAAATCATGAATCAATATTAAAATTTGCTTTATAGCCAAGACTTGTACTTTTCTATACTTCAGTAATATATGTTTGATTTTTTATGAATGTATAATATTTGAAACTTCATGTCCTTTTTTATTTTCAAAACTGTAGCAATGATCTCTAAACCAAGAAATTGAATTCAGTAAATGCTACATTGAATAAGCAATGTTGAAATATTTTAGGAACAGAAACACACACATTTATGAAATATATTTCAAAATAACTAAAAAAATAAAGATTAGTATCAATGACATCAAATCCATATGTCAAATATAATTTTCTGCTTTTCAAACACTTCAACAAACAGCTTATTGATTTAGCTTAACGTTGCATCAAATTCCTTTCAAAGCTGTATTTAAAACTATTACTTGCATACCACGGTTGGGAGCCCACGATTTGAAATTGATTTTCTTATATATATATATATATATATATATATATATATATATATATATATATATATATATATATATATATATATATATATATATATATATATATATATATATATATATATATAAATATATATATATTCTATATAATTTTAAGCATTCAATGTATTTTATTATTTAAAGTTACATTTGCTATATCTTTTGGTTTTAGTATACTCATTTATGATAATTTGAAAGCAACCGGTATTTGCATAAAAAATTTTAACATTATTTCGTTTACTGGGGATTATTAAGAAACAGAATCAGATTTTAGTTGTATGCTACGTTAATGAATAAAATTTTTTTCTCAGAATAAATATACCTCCTATTTAATATAATATTAATTCATAATAATATTAATACACTATAATATTAATTCAGTTTTATCTTCATACAACGCATGAATTCCCCATAAAAACCAGTTCCAGAACCAATTTTTTACTTTACTAAATTCTATTATCTCAAAAAGCAAACTTTATTTTTGAGGTAAAAATCTGAGGTTCCTAAAACCGAAGATAAAAAAAAACGATATAAAATGGTTAGTTTTGAAACATAATTAAATATACGGAAATACAATAAAAAATGCTGAAAAAAAACTTAGGAATATTGCATAAAAGAGAATATCTTGAGTAGAAAGTAAAGCATAGAAAAAAGGCAAAAAAAAAAGTAATTGGAAAACATCGGATGAAAAATTTAAAACAAAAAAGTGGACTAGAAGAAAAATTAATACATGTAGCTGTATAATTGTAAATTGGAGATAAATAAAAATATATAAAATTGCAGAATTAAACTAAATATAATCTATATTCAGAAACAATCTCTCATATTGATAAGATTTTAACATGCAATCATATATATATATATATATATATATATATATATATATATATATATATATATATATATATATATATATATATATATATATATATATATATATATATATATATACACATGTGGTGTGTGTGTGTGTGCATTATATGAGATGACATGCGTACAATATTCACCAATATTCACCAATTCGCATTACAGCTTAACTAATATTCTAAGGATATCATAATATAAACATTTTGTAGATATAATTTAATATAACTTTAAAATAAATTAAAATTAATTGTCTTGTTACAAGTACCAAATACAAGTTAAAATATATAAAATCTTACTTGTTATAAAGATTTTAATATTCTTAGTTCTGTATAATTACGAAAATTTATATATCTATATTACCTATCAATCAATCAATCTACCTCTCTCTCTCTCTATATATATATATATATATATATATATATATATATATATATATATATATATATATGAGTGTGTGTGTGTATAAATGGATATATTTATTTAAAATGCAAAAATGCATGCATAAATACACCATATAATTCCTGCATATTGCACACATGTCAAAATTTATGCTTAACCTATTAAGCCTACCTTTAATGACTTCAAATTTTAAGAACTATTTTTGAATTATTTAAACTATTCGCATTTGAAATATATCAATTGAAACATTTGGCTCAGGAACAATAGTTCTTCTAGCTCATTACATAAATAAGGCTAAAGGCTTGAAAAATGTTAGATATTATGAATAAGTAAGCTATTCTAAAATATTTGCGAGGGAAATTAATGATGTCTTGAAATGTTTAAGAAATATTGCAGATTTAAATTCAGTACATGAAAGTAAGAAAAAGTCAGAAACAAAGTTCAACTTCTCAAGAGCTGTAACAACTAAAGCATAAAATAAGACAATTAGAGGATAGATAATAGATTAAAATTTCAAGATATTCATTAAATGAAAGAATGGCTGAAAATTTTAATCCTAGAACATTTGCATTTGTTATATAATGATAAAAAGTCCTTTAATTATTGATAAATTTACACGAGAAATATATTTTAACTTGAAAAAATATTATATATCTTTTAAAAAAAAAAGAATTATTTTTCTTTTTTATTCAATATTAAGATGTTTTTCTTACAATTCTAATAGTTCTTGAAAGAAACATTTACATGGAAGGATTTACTGAATGAGAAATAAAAATCTCGCTTGAAACTAATTTAAAAAATGTTTTAAGAACTTTGGTTTTTATTGCTATGTTTTTTTTATTCTATGAAATTGAATGTAAAATAATGTTTACACAAAGTTTAAAAACTTTGCAAAATTAAAATCCATGCTTATTGAGAAATCATGCAATACTACGTTATTATTGTCTCGTAAGAAAAAACATTTAGGATTAATTTAATTTTAATTTGTTAAACACAAGATGCAATCATAATTACATAATTAGTAAGCAATATGAATAAGTATGCTTTCTAAAAACAACTTATTGTATATATATATATATATATATATATATATATATATATATATATATATATATATATATATATATATATATATATATATATATATATAGATAGATAGATAGATAGATAGATAGATAGATAGATAGATAGATAGATAGATAGATATAGATATATGTGTGTGATCAGAAACGGTGTAGCTATATACACCGCCGGTGTTTTCTCCTAACTCTTTCATCAATAGGAAGTCGGATGGAACATGACGTAACAGTGCTAAGCTTTGGCCAAGCAGGACCTCGCCGTTGATAAACAGACGAACACGTTGATACAAGACGATTATTAAAGATGTTTAATTGTTATTTTTTCAATTTTGTTAATCTCACATTTAAAATTAATTTGTAATTAGTTTTTCTATTTGTCACTATTATTTAAATTCAGTAAGCTAAATATTAAATCTTTCTATTTTGTGATTTCTACCTAATCTCTATACTCCCTCATTACATGCGAGCCCGGCTGATTACAAGAATTTCTTATACCTAAAACATTATACCCTAGACAGCATTGCAAATCTAAGGCCTTCCTAAGCAACCAAGATTACAAATGCCGATGATTGACTCCTTCAAAACGTTGAGCCAGCTTTAAACATATTTATAGACTATAAGAAATATGGCTTCCTTAAATGGTTTTAAGAAAATTGCTATTTCAATATAAAACAGTAGCACTAAGAACATTAAAAATCTACATAAATTAATATTTGGTACAGATAAAGGGTGAAGAACAAGAAATAATTTACGAAATTTTACTATCCTATTGAAGAAGCCAAAACAAAAGCCATAACTTAATTCAGTGATAATGATTTTATTTCTATGTGTAATGTGTGCTTCATATTGAATTTACATCTAATGCTAAAGATAATTGTGATTTGATTTTTAAACATTTAAGAAATTTCGATTTGTTTGAAATGCTGAATCTGATTCCGAAAGTGAAACAGAACTAGTAGAACTTTTCATAATACTCTTAGATATCCAGTGAGTTTAATTAAGAATTCCTCTTCACAGAATCGCAGTGTCAGTGGTTTTCAAAACGAAACAGTAAACAACGGCCAGACAGCAGTCATACACAATACTTTTTCTCGATCCGGAGTTGAAGATGACTCACAAAGGCAGTCTGCTAATCCTTTTTCTGCCCCACGTCAGATGCAAAATACTAACTTCCTTTCACACAACACTAGTTTTGGCGGATCTTTTTCTATGAAAGATCTAACTGACATTTTACGCTCATTTAATGGTACAGACAATTGTTCAGTCAAACATTATATACAAGATTTAGAAAATAACTTTTTTTATTTAATATTACAAGTGATCAAAAAATATTTTTTTCTAAAAAATCCTTAACTGGTACTGCGAAAACTCTTGTTCAGGGTATACATGGTTTGTTTACATGGAAAATTTAAAAAAAAACTCTATTTTAAGAATTTGAATCGAAAGTTAACAGTAAACAAATTCACACTGTGCTTCAAGAACGTACTTTACGAAAATGTGAATATCTTTTTGAATATTTTGTATGCATGCGCGAAATTGCTTCTCGAGGTACAATAAATGAAGCATCTTTAATTTAATACGTAATAAATGGTACACCTGATAACTCAAGAAACTAAATTTTGTTATATGGTACTAAAATATTTCTAATTTTAAAGAAAAATTAAAAATTTATGAAAAAATTTACATTTCTAAAAAACAGATATTTTCCGATGTTTCCACTAAATTTTATGATCGAAAAAATTAGAATCACAGCAATCGTGATTTAAATAAAGGCAATATTAAAATTACTCATAATAATCAAGATATGTCGAATGTATCTCCAATAATTTGTTTTACTTGTGGCAAAAAAGGTCAAAAGTCTTCACACAATTTACATAAAGAGAAAAGATTTAAATGTTTCCAGTGTAATAATTTTGGTCATAAGGTCATGGACTGTCCTAATATTCAGTTTACTACCACAAAAGTACCCAAAATTTTTGTTCAGCATATTCAGACAGATTATGATGTATCACCTCAAATAAAACCCATGCACATTCCAATTACTTTATGCCATATCAAAATAAATGCACAATTAGATACGGGTAGCGAAGCTTCTATGATAAAATATTCAATATATAAACAAATTGGTTCCCCTCTTCTTAATTCTTCTCCTCTTGTTTTTACTGGAATAGGAAATATTAAAATTAAATGAATGGGATGTTTTACAGATTTAATTCAAATAGAGGATTCCTCATTCTCTATAAAGATTCACGTAATTCCAGATGATTATATTCCTGTAAATGCAATTATAGGAACAGATTGCATCAACCAAGGTGAATTTCACATAGGTAAAATGGTATTCATTTGGTTAATAATAATCAAAACTTTCTAGTTAATATAATTTATGATTTCGATGAGATGGACACAATCAAACTTTCACATATTAAAAACTCAATTTATCGAGAACAAATAAAGAAAATAATTAACAACTATAAGCCAGACAAAACTAAGACTACACATGTTTCAATGATTCTAATTCTTTGTGATTCAATACCGGTAAATCAGTGTCCACGCCGATTAACCTATGCAGAACAAAAAGTCATCCTCGAACAAACAGAACAATGATTAAAAGATAGTATTATTAAAGAAAGTACTTCCGATTATGCAGCTCCAGTGGTTCTGTGCAAAAAGAAACACGGTAAACATAGATTATGTATTGATTATAGACAATTAAATTAAAAATTAATTCGGGATAGATTCCCCTGCCCCTTATTGAAGATGTACTTGATCGCTTAGAACAATCTCAAGTTTTTACAACATTAGATTTAAAAAACGGCTGTTTTCATGTTCCGGTAGATCCTGTTAGTAACAAATACACTGATTTTGTTACGCATGACGGATAGTTTAAATTTCTCAAAATGGCCTTTGGATTGTGTAACAGTCCTTCTGTTTTCCAAAGATTTATTAACAATGTATTTCGTGAATTATTGAAAGATGGCACAATAATAGTATATCTAGATGATGTTATAATACCATCCCGGGATGAAGCCGAAGGTATTAAAAAATTAGATCGAGTTCTTAAAGGTGCTTCAGAGTATGGTTTGGATCTTAATTTTGATAAATGCAGTTTCCTGCAACGCAAAATTGAATTTCTTGGCTATGTTATTCAGAATGGAACTATTCATCCTTCACCATTGAAAACCCTTGCCATTCAAAATATCCCTAAACCTACTAATTTAAAAAAGATTCAGAGTTTCCTAGGATTAACTGGATATTTTCGAAAATTCATTCCTAATTATTCACGCATTGCTAAACCCTTAAGTGACCTCTTCGCAACAACCAAGAGTTTAAATTTGATACCGAACAAATAAATGCATACAAAGAATTAAAAAACGTTCTGTCTCAAAATCCAGTCTTACACATCTATCGACCAGGTTCACAGTTAGAATTGCATACTGACACCAGCTCACAAGGTTTCGGAGCTGTGCTACTTCAAAAAGGAAGTGATGAAAAATTTTCCCTCGTTTACTATATGAGCCGAAAGACTTTCCCTCAACAATCCAAATATTCCAGCTACGAACTAGAAGTCCTTGCAATTATAGAAGTTGTGAAAAAATTCCGTGTTTACTTACTAGGTAATAAATTTAAAATTGTTACAGATTGTGCTGCGTTTAAGCAGACTATAGAAAAAAAAAAAGATTTAACTCCAAAAATTGCCAGATGGGCAATGATCCTTGAAGATTTTGATTTCGAAATAATTCATAGATCTGGTAAGCAAATGGCTCATGTTGATGCCCTCAGTAAGCATTTTAGTGTGCTATGTACTTATTCCTGAAATTATTTTCTAAATAAAATTTATATTTATTTCAAATTTTGGTAAATTATTTCAATATTCCTATGCTGTTACATTTTTCTAATAATATGAGATTTTTTAATATCAAGCTAGGACATCACATATCTCATTATGTTAAAAATGTAATTCGTCATTAATTTGACGCATTAGTGTAATTTTATTATAAATTGAAATTTAATTCAAAAATCTTTCAACTAAAGAAAACAATAAATTAAGTGAATAATTTAGGAGATTCTGATATTGACAAATTAAATTTAGAAATGTCATAATACTTCGAAACGTTGGATTAGAGAAAAAATATCAATTAATGTGAAATGTGTCTGGAAATCCATTCCACCCTTCATGATTGAAAGAAAGATTGGAGAAAAATTTCATGAACTATGGACATTAATTGGCACACTATTTTTTGCATTCAATTGTGAGTAAATACTTTAAATTTCGAAATTTTAAAGTAAAAATTTATTAAATTTCAGTATTTAAAGAAAGATTTTTATGCGTAGAAAAATTGCATATTGCTAAAATAGACTTATACATTTTATAATACCAGTATAAACGACATATAGTATTGGCATTTGTTTTTAATCCCAATTTATGTCATGATTTATTTTGTGCTTTTTATCATTTGTATCGACCCACTTGGACATTTAAAAAATATGGGTGCTGTAATTACATTAAGACTCGATGCTGTAATTACATTAAGAAGATATTTATCGAAGCTCCGTAACATATTTGTTGAAAAAATATTTTATTTTTGCGATTATTAAACAATTCTGTATTTGAATTAAAAAGTTAGTAGATTTTAAAAATCCAAATCTTGCTGATGTTGTCGAAAAGGGATTATCTGTATAGCACCTTAGGGAAAATAGTATTTGTCTTTGTTGAAAGTTACTTTTCTAATAAAAATTTAATTGATCAATTATTTTTTTTTACTGTATTAATAGAAAAATAATATTTTTGCAACGTAACTATTTCTTCATTCTATTCCTTTTTTATGTAATAAATTTTTTTTCTATGAAAGATTTTTAATTCCATTTTATGCTTTGTTTTTAAATTATGCTTATTAAAGTGGCTTTATTTGATATTTTATTTTGTTTTAAATGCTCCTTAAACTTTCTTATAAGATAATGCTATAATTTTTTTCAATATGTCAATATAAAAAGAAACGTGTTAAATCCCGTATTTAAAATATGGAATATTCAAAATGTGTTAATTTTTTTAGTAATAAATAAAGAATGTAATACAACGCGTATTCTATTTGATAAAATATTATTTATAAAGCAAAATTACAATTTTTGCTACTGTAATTTTATTTCTTTATAAGTGAATTTCGAAAGCCATGCATATTTTCTGGAAATTAGTTTCAACTTATTTCATAGATTTAAAATTCGCGTTATCTTAACATAACGCACTTTTCTAGGAAATTGCGTTACTTCCTTCTAAACTGTTGAAGTATGCATTTGTAATTTTTAATTGTTACTTTTTCATTTGAGCACTAATGGCTAAGTAGTTTTACGCTATGTCCTGCAAAATCAGCAATTTACAGCATCACTTTCCAGGGCAATGATTGGGAAAATAATCACATTCTCAATCCTGATTTGCTGGAGCTTAGTGGATGAAGAACGTGTCTACATTAATCTGTAACGTCAAAATTAACCGCAACTTGTGGTTCGTGGATAAAGAGAGAAGATTGACAGTTCAGGTGTAACATCTGATCGTTGCTGAAAATTATGAGATGTTTGGAGATAGACAAGTATTTCAAACATTTGGATTTCGATACAAATCCAAGTGTTTTTTAATACCTGAGAGTTGAACATACATAATCTCTGTGTAAGACATCACCTACGCGGGATATATATGTACAACTCCTTTTGGAACAGAAATAGAAAAATGCAGCATAATGACATTTACAGTTGATATATGTTTTACGTTAAGAATAGTAATTATATTTTTTATTATATATTATTTATTATAATTGTATATATATATATATATATATATATATATATATATATATATATATATATATATATATATATATATATATATATATATATATATATATATACGTAACAGTGTTTCCTGATTCCAGTTAAAATTCATAGAATGATAATGGTTGTAATTATCTAGTTTAAGAATTTGATTACAAATTAGATATTTCTCAAAGATTAAATTTTTTTGCATCTAACACCAACTCTCAATTGCTTGCATTATATTCTTTTTCTTTTTTTTTTGAATTTAAATTAATGTAAATTTAATATTCTTTCTCCGGCATTTCTTGACATAAAGAACAAAATAGAAATGGCTTTCTTAATTTAGTTTTTAGTAACTGTATATTCAGGAATATTTGTATTTGTATTGCATGTACAGTTCTTACATTGTTTTTCGATCTCTGTTTTCACATGGTATAGTTTTAACGCGTTATTTTTAAAAAAGTATAATCAATTTCTAATTTTCAAAAAAAAATAGTCATTTTTATTTTATCATTATCAGATGATAATATTGTGGACAAATGACAGAATATCTCTTAAGAGTTATTTTAAATTCAATACTAAAATTATTAGTTTAATTTTATTTTTACTTTATAAAAGCTATTTACTGATATATGATATTCATATATATTCTGACTTTTCTGAAAGATATTTTATGACTACATGCGTAGAATATTTTAAGGGGTAAAATTTGAAATAGGAGTGTTTTGTTAACGATGGAAAAGCAGTTTATAAGTACGAGAAATATTTAGATTTGTGAAAGATTTCTAAAACAAATAAAAAATGTAATAATTATATTAGTACGAATAATTATATCTGATATTCGCTTTTAGTGTTCCGATTTAAGTAACTAATTTTACATTGCTAATATGGAGAAATCATTAGTATTTGAGCTTTATAATTGTGAAATGATTTTGTTTTGTAATTAGTTTGTAAAAAAAAGAATTCAAAGCATTGTTATAAAACTTGATTACCCAATAAAATGTCTTTATCAAAATTCAATTACACAATAGTAATATTCGTTCATACTGGACATAATTACTTTCTGTTAATTTTTATACAGAAAAAAAGAAATTAATATGGAAAACTAATTATTTTATGTAAAAAGTATTTTGATATTTTCTCTTTGGATACGCGAAATTTCAAAAAGCATCGCGGGTTTAAAAGAAACTTTAAAATCGCTAAAACTATGATACGACACAGAATAAATTTAAAAAATGGAATTTTTTCTTGAAAAAATTGTAACAATGATCTTCAAAAAATTTAAACAATGACCTTAACTAAAATACACTGAATAGCAGCATATGAAATTTGTTGCTTATTGTAAATTTAAAACTAAAAAATTCAATTGATACCATGATGCCTTAAATTGTTCCCTTAATTTTGTGAATATTTTGAAATAATTTGAATAATTACTAAAAACTTTTATTGAATTTTGAGAGGATATAATTATACTTCAGCAATAGAATGGGAGAGACTTATTTGAACTAGATAAAATATGATATTTAGTATATAATATTTAGGAAAATAATATATTTTAATTCACTTAAAATTATTTTCTTTCCCTTTAATTTATCTGAAATCTTTTGTTATATTCTATTTCCAAAATATTTCTCATATATGTACTAAGTAAAGTACCTAAATAAGTATTCATTAAAACCGATGGGACAGCTAAAAGCTAGAAAAATAAATTTTTTGAAATATACGCACATGCAAATGCTTACAATTATTTATGAATAAACAAACCTTATAAATATTAATATTTCATAATTCCATTCATGTTACCGAAATATCTTATTTTTAAGAGAAACAATATTCCTATTGGTTCCATTTGAAATAGAGCAGTTTCTATGAATTTGCTTTTATAATAATTTAACATAAAGTGAATTTAATATTTTTTAAATAATCTATTTCAAAATATAAAAAAAATGAATTAAAATTACATAATTAAAATTCAAATGCTTAAATAATTGTGTTAATGAATGTTTACATTACCTTTGGGAAAGAATATTCCATAAAAGTTGAAGAACATGTTATTAATCAGGAAATATTTTGTATCCATAATTACACAGAAATAAGGCATAAAAATATGAATATTAGAAACAAGTACTGTTTATATTATAATGTGTTGTTATACAGTATATGATGTTACAATCACGTTAAATATGAATATGCTGCAATTGAAGTAATCTAATATGAATAAGCTGTATGTTTTTTTTTCTCATTTTTTAATAAATAGTCATTTGTGTTTTGTTTAATGAAACAAATTTAGATCATATTATAGCAATGATTTCAGTTGCAGTTCGAATAATTATTTAGATATACAATAATAATAAATATACTCACTTAGTTAATTAAGAGCAGAATTTTGAGATTACAGATTTCATAATATTATCTAATACAAAATTCTGCAACTATTTAAATTCATTGAAATGTAACAGATTTAATAATTATTTAAACACGATCTATTTGCTTTTATATTGTTACTATATTTAACATTTAACTTTAATTTTATAGTCATAAAAAATTTATATTCAAATTAATTCTCTTAAAGGTTTTAAAAATAATAGGAACTGCCTTATCTTTGTTTTTATTTACTAATTAATAAATAACTTATGTTATTAAAAGTGATTTTGTGTAAGCAACTTGATAGAATTTATTTCATTGAATGACATTTTTTAACTGTTAATTGCTTTGATAAAAGTATAACACAACACAAAATACATGACAAATAGAAGCATAACATAAAAATTTATTCATTATGTTTCCTGTTCAACGTTAATCATTTAAAATCAGCAATATGTTAAATAAATGTAGAATCGAAACTCATTTTTCCAAAAAAATGTCTTTTTATTAATTTAATGGTATTTCAAAATTTAACATAATTAAATGTATAAAAATATTTTCATTCATTTACATGAATGATTATATGTTTATTTAGTATTAGATTCATATAGGTCCAAATTTTATTGCATAAAATTAGATAAGATATTTATCTTCATTATTCATTTCTATACAATTTTTTATGTAATTCTATACAAATTATATAAAAATATTTTTTATATAATTATATTCTTTCAATAAACATAATAACAAAATTGTTATAAGCCTGTGTGGAATTAAATGAAAATGCATAAAAATGTCAGTAAAAATATATGTGGGAGAAAATAAAACTACTTACATAGTAAAATGGGTGGAAAAGTCAAATGGATTTTCCTGTTCTTTCAGAATTATTTTTCTTCTTTTCCTTTTCTATGTATCCCATTTATTTATTTTGCCCATGCGACAAAATCTCAGAAAAATGACGCGAAAGTTGCTAGGAAACTTGCAATTCGAAAGGAAAATTGGCATGGGAAAAGAAATAATGAAAGCAGCTGCTTGAAATAAAAGCAAATTCAGAAATTGACGTCTAGTTTCAGTGGCTATTTATTCAGCTTGATATCGAAAGAAGAGCTAGATATTGCATTGCTGGGATGAACTATTTTCAAGTGACTTTCTTTGGATATGTGAATTAAAAATAAACTAAAGGAAATATTTTTGTTATCTAAAACATTCTCAAAGTTTCGTAAGCTTTGTTATGCCTTTCAATCATTAAACTTGCAATGTCTATTGAGTTGTAGAATAGAAAAATATAATTAGTGTTTTTAGATGTATTTTCGGCATGTTTCATAAGATATAAGAAAATTTCCTAGGGCTTTGCATTAGCTTTTCTTTTATAAAATATTGTATATATATATATATATATATATATATATATATATATATATATATATATATATATATATATATATATATATATATATATATATATATATATATATATATATATATATATATATATATATATATATATATATATATATATATATATATATATATATATATATATATATTATCATCAAAACTATCTATCTGATCCAAAAATATGATTGTAGACTTGTATTTGGGCTCACATCGCAATTTATAATAATTTTTTTCTTAGTGTTCCGCTGTTTATGAAAGTTAGTGATGTTTTCATTTTAATGCTAATTTAAGCATACTATATGGCATATCGTTGTTAAAATTAAAGTAAATACCATTGTGATTCAGTCTATAAATTAAACAACATATATGTGGTTACAACAAATATATATGTGGGTACCACAAACAAATATGTTGGTACCCTAAACAAATATGTGGTTACAATGTTTACCCACATATTTGTGACTAAAAAATGTAAAATTGTTAAATGAATATTTTAACAATATTTATATTACAATTTATGACATTAAATATATAATTTAAACATATAAACTTCTGAAATTCCTATAAAAAAATGATGAAAATGACTAAAACATCCGAATTTGCTTTGGTAAAATTTTAGCAAGAGCTTGTAATAAATTTTACTGCTTTGATAAGGAGTCTTGAAGGGTGTAATATCATTATTTCTATTCCATTTCATATTTACACATTTTGCAACTTCAAATAATTTGGGTTAAGTTTCGAGATCACCATATTTAATGATATATCTCTAATTAAATGTTAAAATTATTTAAATGTAAACATAATTGATTCATTTAATCATTTCATGTTACAGTAAAATTTAATTAAAAAATTTGTTCAAAGAAATTTTGTTTTAGATTTCCGAAATTATTAAGTAGAAGAAAAACATTGATAAATTGTCTTGCTTTACTACAGATATATGTTCATAAATTACTTATAGTGTGGAAAAATATGAAAAAAAGGTAATTAAAGTCAATTTTCAAAGTGTAATTAAACTTTTTCTGAAGCATTACAAAATGGACTCAATAATTTTATTCTGCAGAAGTTATGTTGCTTTTGTTTTTTTTTATTTTCAAGTTTGCTAAAAGTTATTTAAAAGCTGATAAAATTTATTTAAATATGTTTGAGCTATGGAAAAATTAAGATAATCCTTTTAGTTTTTGGCTCACTCATTAATATTACTTCACAGTCACACCAATATTATATCCCTGAATTACCTCCAAGAAAAGTATTTCTGCCAAAAATTGAACTATTTTTATGCTTTAGAAGCATATATTGCTACAGGATAATAAGTAGATTAATAGATTATTGAAATTATATCAAAAAAAAATATAAAGCTCTAAGAATCAATAAGTTTTACATAAATTTCAGTATAAAAATTAATAAGTTCCTTTTAAATTAAGCAGTCTCTTTTCTCATGCTATTTTATTCTATGGTAATCCTATCATTCCTTGCCCAAAATATACTACCGTTCTTATTGGATGTAAATTATGCAATGAATTAACTTAACATCTCAAAGAGAATTTTATTAATTTCATAAAAAATGATTTACTAATCGAAAATAATGGAAATAATACTTTATTTTAAGAAAGCTGATAGTGAAACCTGAAGTGACTTTCTTCAAATATTTCTTATATTTCACAATGAAATTACATAAGAAATGTAATTATTGTAAGAGTTTTACATTTTTCTCTGCATTATTTATAACATTCTATCTATATTAAATAATTTAATTAGAAAAAATATAATTATTTAATAACTTCACTTATTTGAGTAAACTTTAAAATTTTTCTATAGTAAAATATAATAGTGACATCATATAGCAATATAACACTTGACAAATGAAAACTTTTACACAAAACCTTTACGTTAACAATTCATTAAATATTCCGAAATTCAACAAAAGGAAGAAACAAAATATTCATATGAATCTACAGAGACGATATGAGTACTGAAAGAGGAAAGCTAAATATTATTTCCTGATTTTCAGCAGTTTCTAGATTCATAACGTATTTAATGCATAGTATATATTTCTTGACACTGATTTAGGTGGTGATATGTCTTATCGTTGCAATATAATAAGCTATCTGACTGATCACAACAATATACCAGGATCATAAGGAACACATTGTAAAATTACTCGAAAATATCTCCAAGAGTTTTATTTATTATTAAATTAATTTCTTATCTAAATAAACGTCTTGAGGTAATATTTTAGTTTTTTTAAAGAAATACGGTTATGAAAATTGTTAATATTACATTATTATCAAATATTTATTTATTCAAATTATACAACTGAATGAATATCAAATGTGTTTGCTTACGGTTATATATCAAATATATTTTCTGCATTCTGCATCATTTTTTCTAATAAGAAAGAAGAAAAATATTATAGACTTATATTATTAAGATAACATTTAATTAAAAAACAGTATAGTAAATATTCAGTAATTGAATTTTATAAAAGTAATCAACAAACTTATAAGAGGATATTTTTATAAACTATTGTATTTATTTCCTGAAAAAATAAATTAAGTTAGTATTGCAGTCATAAGTAGAACTTATCGAAATTGTATCTCTGTCTCAACAATCATATTGGCGCGAAAAAAGGAAAACCATGTTATGTCGTGAAATTGGGGAGAAAAGTCAAATGGATTTTTCTGTTATCTTAGAGTTATATATTTCTTCTTTCTGCTTTCCTTCATTCAATTTATTTATTTCGTACAGAGCTATAAAATCTCAGAAAGGGAGAGAGAACTAGCTGTTGAGCTTGCATTTCCGAGAGAAAATTGGTGTGTGCAAAAAAGACAAAAAGCAGCTGTTTATAATAAAAGCAAATTCAGAAACCCACGCCTTGTTTCAGTAGCTATTCATTTGACTTGATGCCGAATAAAAGTCAAGATATTGAAGTAAAGAAAGAAATTACTTATAAGGAGTATATTATGACAAAAATCAAATTAAAATACCTTAATTTTTAATTTTATATTTGTGAAATATGAGTGGTAAATAAAATAAGTACATATCGTATATTATATGCATATATATATACTTATATATTTACTTACTTCAAGTGCATACATGTACTTTTTTATCATTATGTGATTATGTGAAACATTCATGTGTTTAAATTATGATGTTATACATTGATAAAATACATTGTTTTTAGGTTCTCTGTTTACGCGAGTTTTTTAAGAATATTTGCCGATTCAAATATAATGATTCATAGATTATGAAGCAGTTAAAAGAAGTTAAGCTATATTAAGAATCTATTAGTAAGTATACAAAATAAACTACTAGTTTTGGAATAAAATTTTCATGAAAAGTATTTGCACTGATAAAGAAAATATTAGAATATTCTAATTCTACTTTAAATTTTTTACAAAAACTAAAGCAAAACAATTTTTATTGTACAATCATTTACATATTTATAATATCCGAAGTATATTTTTGAATAATTAAGCTACGTATCAGTCATGCATGTTAGTTATATTTATTGTTATATATCCTAAACTCGCATCACCAGAAAATTAAGGGGAAGAGCAATGGATATTTAATTATTTATTTTAATAACTCTATTTTTGATCTGATTCGTAATAAAAACATTTGTTTAAAATAAAGTTTAGATAGTAAATGTACTATTTATGTTTGTTATATAGGATCAATTATCATCTCAAACTCTTAAGAATTTGAAAATAAACTTTAAAATAAAAAATCAAGATTCACGTTTTCTGGTGTTCTGTGTTCACCACAACAAGGTTATAGTTAAGTCTCCAATTATAAAATAAAGTTATCTAATAGAAATATCATGGATGTGTGAGTATGTGTGTGTGAATAAATAAAATGGAATTAAAAGTATTTGTTGTTCCCTAAAATGTAATAAATTTGATAAGACTTAGAATGCCATTATATTACATGGTGTTGTGGTGCTAGGAAGATGAAAAAATATTATTTATTTAGTAACAAATAATTAATTTTCTGAGTAAATAGAATACAAGGAATTTTTTTAAGTAAATAAGAAATTAAATATTCAATTTCTGCTTTTCAAGAAATAAACTATTAACTTAACCATTATGAATTTAAAGTGTTTTAACAAGAAAGAAATTTTGAATTTTTATGTCTCAGTTACTCAGAAATTAATGCCTATCTTAAAGCATTGCAGATATTTGAAATATTATATGTATGTTGATATATATATATATATATATATATATATATATATATATATATATATATATATATATATATATATATATATATATATATATATATATATATATATATATAGATAGATAGATAGATAGATAGATAGATAGATAGATAGATAGATAGATAGATAGATAGATAGATAGATATAGATATATATAATATGTATATAATAATATAGATATATATCATAATAGATAAAATAACATTTCTAAAACATACCACAGAGTCACCTGTAAATTCTATATAAAAAGAGAAGTATTTGCAAATTTTAAATAAAGCAGTTTTTTGCATTATCTCTTCTCTTTAGCTATGTCTCCTCGAATGTTTTCAAGTAAGAATTTGAATTCAACTCAGCTATGTTATTCAGTTAAGAATATTAGACTATAATAATTGCTGTTTATTCGTATGAGAAATATGTGACATAGTAGATCATTACTAAACTTGAATGCAAATCCATAAATATTGTAGGTTGGAGAAATGACGGAACACCCCACCATTGCCATTTACCTTATTGGATTCCACCTCGTTGACAGGCATATTATACGCATGGTAATCAAGAGCCATAGCACAGTAAATTAAAACTGCTTAGCGTAATTCGATATGCACCCATAGCATTCAACGTGATTTGCAGCTGAGTCAAATGAATGCAATTCGTCCATCGCTTCATTTAGTTTTGACACTTGGATAATACGTGGCAAAACATGATACTTGACGTTCAAGTACTATTTTAAACAATTATATTCAATTACCTCTTTGGTTTGCTTGTTATTCATATCTGCATTTAAAAGAAAATCCGTGGTTCATGCTTGTGCAAAAATTTCCTTAGAAACATTTTAGCAAATTTGACTATATGTAGAAGCTGCATGAACTGCTATACCCCAAAGAAAGATATCAAAAACATCTTTGATTTAATGCTAAAGCATGTGATAGCGGTTATACCCCCAATGATGGTTACACTAAATATTATGTTTTTTATCCCCATCCACAATACAGAAAATCTTGTAATTTCAATGATTTCCTTTTTGTATAATGTGTTATCTTCTAAATTAATTTTTCAATGATATTTCAAAAATTTATTAATCCTGAATTCAATGTGTATTATATTCTTTTAAAACAAAATATTTTATTTCATAAAAGGAAAATGTATTAATTATATTGCATACAATGTTTTTATCTGAATATTAACTATTTTTAACTTATATACCAGATATTAATAAACTTATACAAATAGAACTTATTTTTATAATGTCTGCAAATTTAATAAATAAATTGGTGGTTATTTTACTATAAACTTTAGAGCAAATATTATCATTGATCTAAATTTTTAGTACCTATTTTCATAAAGGTTACTTTTCCTTGCTTTACGAAAATAGTTTTTCTTTTCGTTAGAATTACCAACCGAAATTATAATTAATTAGTATTAAAGTAAGCACTATGAAATTTAGCTATTCATGTAACTTCAATTTATAAATTACAAATATTTTAAACTATATATTTTACCTTTACATTCAAATTATACAGGATAAAATAAAGCAGACCATAGTTTGAAGAAGATTTTCATATGAATGAGTTTCAACAGAAAATAACAGACCATGAATAACGCGCACTTGCAGAAGAACGTTTCATTTTGCTTCTAGCAAATTGAAACTAAGATTAAACGTGAGTTATTTTCTCGGAACATACAAGGTAGCCCTTGGCAATGGTTCTATATTTTATATTGTAAAGAATATTCAATTATATCCATGAATATGAGTAAACAATGTCTTCTAGAATTACAGATCCAGGAACAACTTGGGAAAAAATTCCTTTGTATCTTTTTAATTTAAAATGTGCAATGATGCTTATAAAATAGCACAAAATAATTGGTTAAGTATATTTGACATTCAATGACGATCTAAACCATGAAATTAGTGACTCGTTTATAACGCTTTTAGATTCTATACTATATAATGTGGTGCTGAACAGCCAAGTAAAGGACTCGCTCTTTGGATAGTAATTTATAAAATCAGTTTCCTCACTAAGCATAAAACAGATTTATATATATACACTCTGAGTATCATTGAAAATATTGATTTCCTATAGAATATGTAAATTTAATTTATAAAATAATAACAAAAAGAGCCCTAACCTTATGATAATATATAAAGAAATAAAATTATTGTTATTTTTTATAAAAAAAAATTACTTAATTTTAATACTTAAAAAACTATGTAAACATGATTTAGTAAATTATTAAGTAAATTATTTGTTGTGGTTACATGTATTCTAAAAAAGAAATAAAGTAGTAATTTTGTATTTAATCCTTAAACATAAAACCACGTTACTTAATATTATTCTCAATGTATTAGTCATCTAAAATGAGAACAATATTACTAGTATTCAATATCAATAATCTCAAGGACAAATTTTTTTAATGCATAACGTAGAAAACCTCTTGAAAATACCTTATTTACTTTAAATGTATTATCTCTATAAATGCAAAACGCATTCCTTTATATAACATTAAAATCTTTGGAGGTCTGTATCTAGTGCTCTCATAGAAAAACTCTGGAATTATTTTCTTTCAATTTCCCTGAAAGAAGCTTACATTTTTCAATCCGATTAAAGATGAAAGAATTTGTATAGTAGTAAGCGGATATATGTATGTATCCTTATATATCTATATATATATATATATATATATATATATATATATATATATATATATATATATATATATATATATATATATATATATATATATATATATATATATATATATATCTATATATAAGTAAATTGTGTACTTATATATTTATTTACGTATACCGTATATATATCTAAAGCTTAACGTGTTGAAGAAATTTCAGTTTTAAATTAATTTGATATTTGGCTTCAAGTTTTGCTTAATCTTAATGTGACAGGAGAGATTTATACTTAAAAGTATACGTACTTACTTTCCATGGTATACGAGATTGATTTAAATTGTTTGAAGAAATTATGAATACTTATTTTTACTTTGATTATGTGAATCAAAAATATTACTTTAAAAATTTAACTTACGTGTTTTCCGTAAAACATGTTAGAATACACTCAGATTAGAGATTGTTACCCGCAAAAGAATTTAATTGTGTGTGGAGTCTTCTCTCTCAAAATACATATTAAATATTACGTGTAACTTATTGGGTTGTTCGGAATGTCATTTCATTTTTCATGAAAATGAAAAACGTGCAGCAAATAAATATTGTATTGCATTGCACATTGTCTATTCTAGTCCAATAGCTTTTACCATCTTTCTGGTAGTAGCACTATTCCACACTCATAAAGTGGTTTGTTTTTACTAGCAAAAAGCTGATCCATGTAGGAAAAACGAAATTACTTTCCGAACAACCCAATATTATTTAGCTAGTCGTTTGAAACTTGAATTATAAATACATTAAAATTCTCAACAAATTAATACATCATTTTAATCTTATCATCATCAGAATTCTGTAGTTTAATTTTTAATATTGTGAATTAGATAACATATATAATAACAATAATCTCCTTGTACACAGAATTTGTTTATGGATTCTATAGCATCTTCAGTAGTCATTAATTAATTTTATATTCCTTTTAATTAATAGTATATAAATCTATTCACAATTTAAGATATTATATACCGGTATGCATAGTAATTTTTATGCAGTTTTTAAAGGAATAAAATTAATATAAATGAATCTGAGTGAGATAAAGCTGATAGATTCGGATAAAGCATTGAAGCTAAATGACCGATACCAATGACGTGCGCTTAAAATGTTTCATATGAGTAAACAAGGAACACAACTTGAAATTTCCGCAAGAACCAATTCGGGATGCACGACGGACGTGTTATTAGGACACTAAAATGAAATTTGGTCTTAAATAAATATGACATCAGAATACCGAAACGGGTATCTATTCAAATGCTAGAAATCTTCAGTAGATCTTTTCTTAGCCTCGTAGTCTTAATATTTAGACTCTAATCAACTGAAAAACCGTTTCTCATAAGAATGAGACAAGTTTTCTTCTCTCTGTTTTAACATAATAAGAAAATTGCGTTAAGATGTAGGTTTCAAGAATCCATGTTACCCAGGTGGATAAAGGCGCAATAGAATCTAATAGTAATTCCACAACGATGAAGCCTATTTTTTCATTTAGGCTGAATGAACTAATCATTGATTGGACTTTTCTATGGTCAGCTATTTTGACACCACTTATAAATATTTATGGCTTTCATGTATCTGAACTATAGTGTATACTTTATGGATGGTTAGGTGCCTATAATTCGACATTAGCTGTGTGCTTGATAAATATCCCAGACAATTAAAGAAATTGTTTTTCTACCTCAATTACTAGACATAATTCCCATAGAATATTTATTGAACATAATTGAGAAACTAGTTCCTGCACAAGATCGTTTACTGGCTACATTTCTCCAATTAGATCTTTTATGGAAACATAATGGTTAAATATTTTAACAGTAGAATAACAATGACTTGTTCAATCTACACCAAATAAAGATACAGCACATTTGCATTCAAAAAGAGATGAAGAATTATGTTGGAAGATACCCACTGACTTTTGTTATGCCACATGTCTCATTTATGATGACAATTGCCGGGAATAAATTAAATGAAAAATGTAAAGTTATAGTAAGGAAATATTAAAAAAATGAAAAGTTAAATACGAAATGTAAAGAAGAATTTTCAGAAAGATGTTTGCAAAATTAAGTAGAGATGAAATATTTTTTTTTATTTATAGTTAGCTTCTTCCTCAAAAATTAAAAGAAAAAAATCTTTAATTTCAAAATTCCAGGATATCTTAAGAAATACCCTATAGATATACAAATAAATGATTTCATTTAGTAGTAAAACATATTCTTAGACTAACTGTGGTATTCATTTTATAACAAAAAATAAAATTTAAGCGAAATAGGAGTTTTTGTATAGTGAGTCCATATGGTACGGGAAACTTCTGATTCCCGATAAGTTTGATTACAAAATTCCAGTATATATTAAGAAATAACCTATGGATATACAAAAAAATGGTTACATTTAGTAGTTAATCACATTCTTAGACTAACTGTGGTATTCATTTTATTATAAAAAATATAATTTAGGAGAAAAATGAGTTTTTGTATAGTGCGCCCATATGGTACGTGAAACTTCTGATTCTCGCAAAGTTTAATTTCAAAATTCCAGGATATCTTAAGAAATACCCAATGGATATACAAATAAATGGTTTCATTTAGTAGTAAATCACATTCTTAGACTAACTGTGGTATTCATTTTATTATAAAAAATATAATTTAGGAGAAAAATGAGTTTTTTGTACAGTGCGCCGATATGGTACGTGAAACTTCTGATTCTTGCTAAGTTTAATTTCAAAATTCCAGGATATCTTAAGAAATACCTAATGGATATACAAATAAATGATTTCATTTAGTAGTAAATGGCATTCGTTAGACTAACTGTGGTATTCATTTTATTATAAAAAATATAATTTAGGAGAAAAATGAAGTTTTTGTACAGTGCGGCCCATATGATACATGAAACTTCCTGATTCTCGCTAAGTTTAATTTTAAAATTCCAGGATATCTTAAGAAATACCCTATGGATATACAAATAAATGATTTCATTTAGTAGTAAATCACATTTTTCGACTAACAGTTGATATTCATTTTATTACAAAAAATATAAATTAGGAGAAAAATAAGTTTTTGTATACTGAGCCCATATGGTACGGGAAACTTCTGATTCTCGCTAAGTTTAATAATATTTCAAAAATATTATTAATATCATATCTTAATGCTTTAAATAAAATTTCAAAAACATGATACTAAATATACATTGCATACAGATTTTAATAATAATGCTTTCAATATTCTTCACTGCTTATCGACTAGTTTACTTAATACAGCAGTAAAATTAAATTTATAGAATAAAATTAAAAATGTAATTCTAAAGAAATAAGTAGATTTCTTAATATTATTAAACCAACGGAGTGCTTTATAAATTTTCTTGAATTGAATTCAAATTTATAATAATAAAAATCAAGTTTTTTATTTAATAATTAAAAGATATCAGAAAATGAGATTTTTGTTCGATCATTTGCAAATAGAAACAAAGAAAACATTTAAATTAGATGTGTAATATTCTTATGAGAAGTAAAATTATATAGTAGAAGAAAATACAAAGATTCATTAAATTAAAATTTTTAAATATAACTAACCTTATATAGATACAAGAAAAATTCTCTTTCTAAAACCTACATAGAACATTCTAGATCTAACATGATTAAACGTTTCATTAAATTATTTTTGGATAGCTTTACAGATAATGAAAAAAGAGTTAAATATTTATAAAATCGCAAATTACAAAATAACGTGATGCAAAAATCTTATTTTTAAAATGGCAAATTTCATATTAAAAATAATTACAATTTTGTAACTATGCTATGCAGTCCAACATGTTTATAATAAAGTTGGATTTATTTGTGAAATGCAAAGATGGGGGGAAAATTAAAATGAAGATAGTAAATTAGATATAAAAACAAAGCAGCAAAACAGTTTGAAAAGTTATAAATTACATAAAGTTTGTTAAAAATGCAGCACCTGTTTATAATGAGAAATTACAGTTATTATACTATTCACTAATAATTTATAACATTTTTGGATATATTTAGTACTCTTTCATTATGTGAATTAATTCACTATCTCGATAAATTAAATTAAAATTTCACCGAATTGTAAATATAATAACCCAGCGATTGTAAACGTGTGGTTATTCTAAACTTGTGTTCTAAAAATTAATTTACTGATTGAAAGGCACGTGCATAAACAAAAAAATATTTATTAATTACATATCATTTATAATAACTAACTTATTAAATTAAAACAATTTACTAAAGCAAAACCTTTTTTTATTTTACTTAATTAATTAAGTTAAGTAAAGAAATCAATTAAAGCTTACTAAATTATAGTGAATTTAATAATTGTTTTTGTCTGTCTTTTTGAGCTAAGATTCTCAAAGGAAGGTTTAATATTAGAAATCAACACCTTTAAAGTTTTCCTGTATTTATCTTAGATCTAAATTTTGTCTTCAAAGAAGCCACCGAAGAAAATCTAGCTTCACAAATTTAGGATATTGATAATGTTAAGAGAATGTTAAATGCACCCTTTGTTTTAGCAAAGAAAATTTATTATCTACTTCTGCCTAAAATTAAAAGAGGGATTTATTACTAAGCTGTGTCTTTTGGTTATAGTATTGGTAAACCCAAAATTTAAGTATTTTTGAGAAAATTTTCTAGATTTTATTTTTGGAGTACTGTTTGCCCATATACATTTTAATGCTTGATTACCATCACATAATCGCTTACGACTTCTTAAAATTTATCCATCTTACTGAATAAATCTTTTACAATGAATACTTAATATGGTGAACTTCAATTAACACAAAACATATATAGCCTACCAACACATTCAGATAGATTCGATAGCAATAAAAGAATCTACTCGAATTAGACTGCTAGAATTTGAAACTGGATTTATCCAAAATCCTCCCTCTCTGTAAAAGAAAAAAAATTGCTGATATCTGCGAATGCTGGAGAGTTTTTTCATTGATCTAGAATGTTCGAGACAGTTAGAAATTTCTCTCGAAGCCACGAGAATGTCCAACATGAAAACCAGGTTCTTGTGCAAAATGGCACTGAATTCTTGTTTTGTCAATGCTGAAAATCTGTGCTCCCTTATGTCTAAAACGTTCAGTATTCTTAAAAATTTATAAGATTTAAAATTAAGCTTGCAATGTAGATTTTGCACCAAAATACATTATTAGAAATGTTGAGAAACTCTGTAATAACGGATTTTTTCTTAATGGAAAATTAACAATACTCATTAAGAAAGCTATTCCTGATTTAAAAATGTATGTTTTTTATCTACAGTTATTAAAACTCTTTGTGAAAAGTGAATGTCTTCTTTATATATAATTGTTCAAAAATTTAATTTGCTCTCTAAAATAACAGGAAATAATATAAATACCAACCATATACATTTTACTTTTTTTAACAATTTTGCTTAGATGATGTTTAGTTATTTTTCTGTAAATATTGAATTGTGTGTTCTCAAAACAAATTTAAGATGAATAGAAACTTAATATAAAAATGTCTTATTTTTTACGCCATACGTTTAACCTTGTGTCTGTTATCAAAAAGAAATTATAAAACTTTATTACACATTATAACGGTAGAGTATAGCTGATTAATTTTAACGAACCAATTAATTTGGTATTTCCATTTTTGTTTAGTTTATTTTGACTGAAATCAGTTATGTTATCATCGTAAAATGAAATGAATTATTATTTGCGCATTTTATTAAATGTAACTATATGATTTAAGTGATACAGAGAATAAAGTATATAAAGTGAAAAAATGGTTATCACTTACTGTCGAATCTAACAATAACAATATGGGACCACTTGTTTTTTTCAGGGATATTAACTAAGCCGTAAACTTTGTTATTATTATTCGTAAAACAAATTTAGAATTTATTCAAAAATTTAAGGATCAAAATAGTGACATGCATTTGTATCTGAATATAAATTTTAAGATTTTGTGCTTTTTTTATGTTTAGGTTTTCGAGTAATCTTTTGATGAATTTGGAAATAGATAATTTTTAAAAAAGATAAAATAATATAATTTATAATAAAAACTAAAATGATAAAATATATAATTAAAAATGATTTATTAAAAATATACTGATCTTTAATTAGCCAGGAATACTTACTAGTATAGTGTCGAAAAATGCTTGAAAAATAAGTATCGTAATTTCTTGCATTAATATTTTAATTTTGACTTTCACATTTCCTAATAATAATAATGATAATGATAACTAAAACTACAAATCTTATCACATCCGGTACAAAATGAAACAACCTACGTTACTTACGTTTGAAAATAAATAAACAAAAGCTTTCAATTATTAATTTTTTAAGACAATTAGAGTGTGAAGTTCACATGTATTCTTAAGCTGAACAAAATTATAGTTCATTCTATTGTTTATCTTAATGCATTTCGAGAAGTTTAAAAGAAAATTCGGGCATATTTTATTTGCTGACTTTGAAGAACAGAAATGTTAATTAATGCTTTAATGAATTCGGAATATCAGTTTTAGCTTTCTGCATTTCAATTTCAACAACTTTTGCTTCAGTGAGAATTCAAATGGTTAAGCTTTCAAAGAAATTAATAAAACTTTCTCAATGAAGATCTATTCTAAATTGATAGCAATTAAATGGAAACTCATTTGTACAGAGAATGCATTCAAATGATAAAATGTCTAGCACTTTTTAGAGTAAAAATTTACCATAGCATTAATATTTTACGCTTATGAAATTATAAAATTTACATATTTATAAGTAAAGGAATCATTATGTTCATTTTGTTTTACTATAAGATAATTATTTATAAAAGTTTCTTAATATCATTTTTAAGTGTAAAGAAAGGACTTTTATTCAGGTAAGTTTATAATGCATCGATATAAATTAATGTACTTTTTACATGAATTTTTAAAACTGAGACATTACTATACAGTATGTTCACTAGAATCCCTTGCCACCCTCTTAACTTCGGTACGGCTGTTATATTCATAAAAGTGGTGTCTAGGTATAGTAAAGTATCCATACGCTACTGAATGAAATCACCTACCTCACCACCTGGTGGAAAACTGTGGAGTTAGCATTCGTTTCTCGAAAACGGAACGAGATAGGTAAAAAAGTGATTTACAAAGTTGTAGAGCATCCTCGATTTAGTACGAAAAGATATCTTGTAGACATAAATGGGAAGAATACAACGGTTAAAACTCGCATTTGTTGTTTCGTGCTGTGACGTGGCACATCGTACGTGTGCATATTTGAAAAAAACAAAAAAATCATTTTCGTGATTACATTTTTTACTTTTATTTCGAAATGGGAAGAACGGAAGTATTAAAAATAATTCCAACAATTTGTATGGAGTATGCAAATACGTAAGAAACGTAACGCCTGTTCACCTGAGACAACTATAAAAGAGACATCTTCTTGGGGCTGTTGTATGTTGATGCTCATGATCATGGTTGAGTATTCCACAGCTGAGTATTGTGAGATGGTTTAACTGTACGGTGAATGTCGGTGAAAGGCACGATCAGCAGCAAGGTTGTACCACCAACGTTTCTCAACAGGCCCCCGCATCCTTCTCATCAAACCATCCTAACTGTTGTAAAACGCTTAAGGAAGACAGGTTTGCCTTACATGTCGATCTCGATCTGGCAGACATGGTAAGATAGGACGGGAAGTTGAACCAGATGAGGTATTAGCATATGCCCATGCATAACCGAAATTCAGATATTATATATTATATAATACCGAAATATATAATATATTAGTAATTATAATATATTATGATATTAAAAAGAAACTTTGAAAAAGTTTTAGAAATTTATAATAATAACAATTAAGGTGTAAATATTGTTTTATAAATTACATAATCTCGATCAACTTGAAAGGGGTTGTTAGTTTTAAAGTATTAAAATTTATTTAAAGGTGATAAGGATTTGTGTTAAAAAAGCAACGTTTATGTGTAAATAATGAAAAATTATACCTTAACCAAAAATGTATTGCGTTCGCAAAAAGACTTAAGAATTAAATAAATTATTTTAAGACACAAATGAGTGTGAGTTTATTCACAATTATGAATATAATCTTGATTTAAAATGTGAAATGTTTACTTTATAAAGTGTAGAATAAAACAATCATTGATAATTAACCTTAGCGTTAAAAATATTTATACAACGATAAATTATGTTAAATATTGTGAAGATTAGAAAAATTATGGCACAGTATGTCTGATTAATCATTTTTGAACTTGAAATGATTTCTTGTAAAATAAAAGTATGATAGTAAAATAAAATATATAGCTCTATATTTTTAAACATTTATTTTTAACATGTAGATAAATTTTATAATATATAAAACATATTTTAAAAAACTTATCTAACATGTTAAAAGAAAATGGGATAACTATTTTTTCTGTATTACTTTATTTCTATCCTTGATATATATTTTCATTTGATGTGGGTTTTTCAAAATTTTCTTCTATTTAAATGAAGCAAGATTCTTTTAAATTCACAATGAAAAAATAATTTTCGACGGATACAAAAAAACCAGAAAATCGCATACTCACCGAGTCCTCCTTTATGATTACATTAATCCTTTATGATTAAATATTTATTTTCTATCTCTCATTAAAATACAAATTAACTACATAAAAAACAAAATATATTTTCATTAAAATATTAACTATATAAGTATTTATTCACTTTTATAAAATGATATTTTTTCCAATATTCTATACCACTATAAAGTGTATTCGTACTATAAGATAAAAAAATTCTTTATGCAATTATTTTAAAACATATTATTACAATATTAATATCAGTCTTAATCTTTAGATTAGCCTTAATTATAAAAGCTTTAAACGCAGATTATTAATTAATTAAGAGTAATGCAGTTATGAAAAAAAAACAGTTAGAACTAATAAATTTAATACAATAATGTTTTAATTTTAATTATTCATAACCATGTATTTAGTTATTGCTTAATCTATTTTTTACGAGTTTATTCATGTCCAAAACTTTTAATTTTCTAAATTATTTTCCTTGGAAGTCCGACAGAGACCATAGCATACAGAGATATGCTATTATGCCATTCAATACACGGAAATTACTGGTTAAAAACTTACCGAATTGGAAAAAAAAATTGTCTCAATCAAATGCTCAGTATTTCTTTTAAATTTACTATGAATTTTCATTATCTCTTATTTAAGTTGTTTTTAGGTTAGTTTATGTTGTGCAACATTTACATTAAGAAGTCATTTTCAAATCCCAGAAAATGTTTTAATTATATCATTCTATTACTAGTTTATAACTCTTAACCCAAAAGAAAATGCTTTGTAAAATATGACATGGCCAAGAAGTATCATTGCTTGGATAGTAAAAAAATGATGACGTCAGCCAATTTTTATCGCTGAAATAAACAGCGGAATTCATATTGATTGCATTAAGGAACAAAAAGTAAAAAAAACGTATATGTAAATTGGTATAATATGAAACACATCAAAATTATAAATATCAAACACAAATTAAAATGTTAATAACTAACATTTATCTCTTGTAAAATCAGCAACATTTATCAGAATAATAATTTACCAAAACATATAACTTACTAAGGAATATTTTAAAAATAATACGCCTAATACTTATTTTTATCAAAATGAATTAAATGAATTAAACATAAATGAATTAAACATAATTGAAAAATAAATATCTTAAACACAAATGAAAAATTAAAGAATTCATCTTAAACATAAAGGAAAAATTATTAACACACTATTCTATTTCTAATAATTCAAAACTTAAATTTATCGATATATTTAGTTTATGAAATTTAAAATAATCGTCTTAATGATATTTAAGCTAAGAAAACAGCAAATAATACATAATATTTTTATGTTTGATTTGTTCTTCTGCGAGTATTGTTTTTATAGTAAGGAGTTTGTTTCTTCTGCGATTTTGACATTATAATGCATTTAGCTGCTGGCGTGTCTATCAGAAATGTCATTTATACGGAAATCTAGATAAAATGATACTGCAAAAACACGAAATTTTGCGTGTATGAGAGGTAGAAAAACATATATCAGCATTAATTTATTTCAGGTAAATTGAAACTAAATATTTTTATCGAAAATATATGTAAAAATCAAATGAAGTTCTTAATTAAAGAGTAAATATTTTATTGCTCATATTGCAGTGAATGAAAGAAATAAGGTTGAAAGATGGACTTCTATATTAGATTAATCGTAATAACTAAGAATCATCTCTTCAAATCAAACTACATCTCATACAATAACTAAATAAATTTAATAAAAATATAAAAAGAAAACTGTGTTTTGGCAAGCAATTATTATTCCACGTAAAACGCATGGATATTTATAGAGAGTAATCTGTAAAAACGATAAGAAAAATCTGAATAAAAAATTGGTTTGTTGTTTCCATTTTAAACGGTAATATATCTTCCTGTTGTTGGATAGTATAACCTTATGAATGAAGGACTAACATGTTTTCTAAAAAGGAAAAAATTTTCCATAAAGATTACTGGAAAAATAATTAATAATGCTGACAGGATATTTATCGGTTGCAAAGCGCTTATAGATCTGAAATTACCACAATATCCAGGAAACTTTAGATTACGTTTTTCTAAATTAAATGGGCAAATACAGCTATTATTTAAAGGATTTATTTATTTTATTACATTACATATATTCAGACTCGTGTGCTTGATTCTTGAGATCCGCTTGTAAGGCTTCGTAGATAATAGGACAAATAACACAATGACAGATGTACAACCACAGAAGAATAACGAAGAAAACATCCAGTGCCATGGTGGGAATCGAACCCACACTCCTACGCTCTCAAGCGATTAGCGGTGATGCTTTAGATCACTCAGCCACGGATCGCCCTATTTAAAGGAATGCGAGAACATTTTTGAACTAAAGTGGAAAATTTTGTTGCCGCTAAATTATAATAATTCTGCCACTAAATTCGCATTTAGCGGCAGTTATTTTATCTGAAAAGAGTCTACCTTACATTTCTGAATCCTTGCTTTAGTAGACTCTAAATTTTCGATGGTATGAAATTGGTGACAATGTTACATATCATCAAATATAAAATTATACTTAATTAATAGAAAGTGAAGCTTAGTAGTAAATTGAACAGAATACAATTCATAAAAATTCTTTTTTTACATTTCATGATTTTTTTTTTGATTTTTTTTTCATTTTATGAACATTAAATTTTTTTATTTAACCTAGAAAGGAATTTCTTGCCATTTTTATTAAATATAAAGAAGATTTTTATCTTAATAAATTCAATAATAAATTATAATATGGTTAAAATGTGCGCCTAATATCCGTTTAAATTCATCAAAAGCCATAACGGTTCTCTTAAATTCGCGATAAAAACCAGTAACACTTGATAAAGGTCAAAATACACAAACAACTATTTTGAGTCTCATTAGCAGAAACTCAATTCTTAAGTGAAGTTTGTTTCTCTCGTTCATATGATAATAATGATAAATCAAAAACATCGGCATCTTTATCAAGAAAACATCTAAGACCTAAGGTCCTCTCATTAATAATAATCCGGCAATCATTTTGGCTATCAGTGTTTGCCACATCTAATATAATTTCATAGGATTTTCCAATTAGAAGAAAGTAAATTTTTAATTCTTTCTCTTATAGGTCTATCTAAAGAACAAAGTAATACGAACACAATTCTTTTCTCCCCAGTAAATCGAATACGACAGTTTCGATTTCCTGAATTTGGTATGAAATGGCGGCACATATCAGTTAATTTACAATTTTTAAATTTAAATCACAAATTTATTCATCTCATTGCTTTTATTAACAGCAAAAACAGCAATTTAGGCTGCGAAATACTACCACTATATGAATATAAAATTTATTAAAGAATGAATTTTACTAAATAAACAATATCAGCTATTTTATTTGCAATTTTTGATAACTTAATTAATTCATGAGAAAAATTTTAGTACTATCTGTATTTAAAAGGGTAAGTATTATGTAAAGTTTTATAGCCTCAGCAATTACTGTTTTTTAAATAAATGTTCATCCATACTATCACCAGTTAAGTTCCGGATTTTTTGCTGTAATCTGACCACCGTTTATAACCTAATTCAATATCTTGAAGTAATATCTTAAATCTATTTTCTTCTGAGTTTGTATAAATATTAATCCATTTTATTTTCAATTGTTTGAAGCATTATCAATAGGAATATGATTAATAATATCACGCATCAATTTGACCAACTACTATATGGTACTTAATAAGAAATAGTAGTACAATTTCTGCCTCCATAAACTGGGACTTCAGTTACGGAAACCAAATTAAATGAATTTCTGCTCAAAAAGTACCACTCATTCACAGTTGCAAGCGGTTTTGTTTTCCTGTTAAGCAATTCTAATTGGAATTTCCTTTTCAGTGACACAATTTAGTAATTGTGAAGATCTTAAAAGGTTACTTTTAAAGACAGAATGTTCCATTAAATGTATTTAATAGTAACGAATATAAATTATTACGACAACATGAAAGCGTAGTGCTAAATAGTCTGAGAGTAAGAAGATAAGTGATTGCAAGTACAAATACTGTTGTAAATTCTACTTGAGAGAAAAATAGTAAGTTTATATATAAAATGACCTAGTATAATGAAGGGGAAAATTTAAGTTAATGATTTGTTATCGAATTAATTCTGTTTACAATAGGTTGAGGTAGCCATTAATTTTAACTTTGACATGAATGTACATAAATTTTTGAATATATTGCAGCTGTTAATCTCGTTTCAAACATTGTTCATTCGCTACAATTTGGGAATGTATAAATACTACACACAATGAAAGCTTGGAGATGATATTGCTTTGTTCACTTATTAAGAAATTAGAAGGTAATGAATTCACTTGCTTTATCTTTGCACTATATTTATTGCAAAAAGTTAAAGGCAAGACTTTACTTCCAAATAAAATAACTTCAATAAAATTTCATTCAAAATTTCAATAAAATTTTTAAACTGTATTGGGGTTAATTTAATTAAAGTTTAGCAAAATACTAAATACTTTTATAAAATGAAAAATTAATGACAAATCATTAAATTTTAAAGCAACTACATACATTAAAAGGGATGCGAATGATTATATCATAGAAAACTTTTCTTTACTCACTGAAAAATAAATACTAAACTTTTTAAAGTAAATTATAGCTTATATCTAGTTACATATATAAGTTTTTATACATCATTATATTGCAAATTGTAGATATTTTTTTACAATTTGAAAGTATAATCAATTTAATTTTTCATTATATTAAATTAGATTATTATCTGTTAAAAAATATAAAACTGATTTGATACTGAAAAATGTTGATGCATCTAATTTTTTGACGTTATATTTATATAAAAGATAAATTATTTATTTTTATTGGACAAATAAATTTTATATTAAACCTGTACTTTTGTTTTTGATGAAGAATGCTTTAATTGTGTATGCATCAAGTTTAATGCATTTACAAAAAATTATGATTTTATTTCATACATAATATAATATCGTAATCTTTAAATAAAATATAAAATACAAAAAATGCTATTTAATAATTTTAAATATGAAAATACTGAGAAAAATTAGGGTAAAATAAATGTGTTGTATCAAATGAAGATACGATGGTAAATTGATAATAACGATATTTTTTATGAGCAAATACTTGCAGCACAGAAATAAAATTGCATAAGTAAATAAGCTTTACAGATGTATTGAATAAAATTATCTAAAACAAAATAACGTTAATGTGCATATAAATACTATTAAATATTTTATGACAAATCTAAGAGTAATTAAAGCTATTATCTGCGAAAGTGAACCAGCACTATATTGTGATACCGACTTTATATTGTGATATTATTTATCTGAAACAATGTCTCTACTTTGAGAATTTCTGCCGTCACTCAATGCCAAATACATAATTGCTTTACAAAGAAAGTATTCCAAAGATTAAATCTGAGTAAACACAATTATTTATTTACATGAAGTCTTGAAATGATAAGAATTTACTTAAAATCAAATTAACTTCTCTGAAAGTAGTAAGTCATTAAGAAATGCTTGCTTGAGTAAACTCCTGTAATTAAATTTTGATTCCTATGTTTAATTTCTCATCTAAATAACTGGAGAAATCATTTCGTAAGTTTCCATGCTTCATAACTTCATTACTTACTTGTGAGAGGTAAAATGGAGAAATACCTGGATTGCATCAGAATTAATTATTATATTTACGTATAATGTCATTTATAAGCAATATATTTATTTATGTTAATGTTAAGTCAGGTGCTGAATATTTTCAAAATCGTGCACATCGGAAAAGTAAAATCTTGATTCATTTACATCCTGTTTACTTACTATTTTTATTTTTATCTGTTTTCAATATATAAAAATAAATCCCAAAAATATAGTTTAAATTTGTTAATAATGGTTAAATTTAGTGTAGTATAGTTGAATAATATGTTCGGTATAGTTTAGCAGTCCATATGAATATGTTTACAAATAAAAATAAAAACTTTTCGCAAAATAATAAAAGTTTTGAAAAATTCTTGATATTTTTTTCATTATGTACTTAGAATCAAAATTAGTTTTTCTGTTTCCAAATAATAATTTTTGCAGTTTTTCAGTCTGCAAATGATATAATCTTTTCATAATGATTAATTTAAGATAAACAAATAAAAAAGTCTAGTACATTGTCTTTATTAAAAAACATATGATGTAATAAGAAATAATCTAAGGTAAATTTAATTGATATTTAACTCATAATTATTATAATTAAAATAAATGCAATTATAATTTATTATAATCAAAATATAAAAAAAGCAAAAGGGATAGTTACTAATAAAAAGAAGACCACACAAATGTATGCAATAAAGACAAAAAAAAATGTAATTTGTGAAAATATCCAGCTATAAATATGAGTAAAGTTAAAATTTAACGTTACAACAACAAAATTAAGAAAAATATGGCAACGTACTTCTGATTCCTTTGTGCATAGATTATAAAAATTAAGCATTACACAAATAAAATGAAATTTGCTTAAAACCTCTTCGAACAAATGAGGATAACATAAACAGTTGAACAGTTAAGATAAATTAAAAGGGAAACACAAAACGAACAGAAACGAATAGTTTTTGAGCAAAAAACTATTCTAATGGTTTTGTAATGTATTAGGAAATTTTTAAAGTGTTAAAAAATACTTCTGGTTAGATAACTGCAGATGCACAGTTATCCAAATATTTCCATTGTCTGTAGAATCTAATGTACACAAATAGTAAATAGAATAATTTTTTTAAAATGTTTATGTTTCTATATTCAGCTCAAAATATTGAAGTATATTAAAAAAAACAGTATAGTTTTTAAATTTACAAAATTAATTTACATTTCATTTAACCAAAAGTGTAACATAAACTATTCAAGAAACAAGTCCGCCATGTTACTATACAGATTGGTTGATCTCAATGTATCCATTTTTCACTCTGCCTCAGATGCATGTAGTGCTTCAAAACTTATTATAGAATGCATGTTTCCGAATAGTTTTACAGCGAAAAACATAAAAGAAAAACAATATTTGAAAATAAATAATATTTTTTTTGTGAAATATTTTTAATATCAATGAATTTACTAGATAAATTTAATAATTTCACACGTTAATTTAAATATTAAGTAAAGACAAAAGGTGTACATACATTTTGTAGTGACTTTAGTTTTTCCATGAAATTAAAAATAAAAAATTAATTGGCATCAAATTATTATAGAGTTTAATTGAGCTTAGTTATATAATTATGGATCGAAAAATATACAATGAATCAAAAGCTGAATATTTGCGTTATCAGAAGCGAAATGCTTTTATTTAGTTATTAAACATAAATGTCAAGATCATGGTTTTAATATTTGCACACATAAAATGAATTACATGAGTAATACGAAAGGAAGAAACATCAAATTGTTTACATTTGAATGGGAGAAAGGCAAAAAATGCATACACAAAGTTTCATATTCTCATTAAATTTAAAAACGCATCTCATGCTTTAAAGGAAAATCCTACTACCTGAAGAACTATTGTAAAATCTATAAATGTCTTTGTGGGAGCTGTGAACAAAATAATGAAATAAAATTTAAAAATAATCAAAGCGAAAAAGCACGTGCTCATCACCTAACACCGAGCGTAAGACATGCGCAGATTGTTGTATGAAAATTATTTGGCATGTGAAATGCGGAAATATGCACTTGCAATTGATGGAACTTTGATTTATTTAACTGATTGCAGCAAAAAAAGATCAATTTACTATATTTTCTGTAGCAGATTTCAATTAAAAATTGAAAAGATAAGAAAAAAACTTGACCCAAGATGGTTTAGAAAAAACTGGGAAAGTTTATTATAAAGGTTTTTATGGTAATGCCGAATTCTCTTTTAATAGAAAATTTAAAATCAGGACAGTAGAAAAATATGCCAATTTTGATTCGGATTACTATCAGAACTATGTTTTAATACATGTTTTCAAAGAAGAAACTCCATTTCTCCATCCAAACAATTTTCACAGCGTTAAGTTCCATCAAGGTAAGGTTCCAAGCCCTACCTCTAAATCTGCTGGGTTTTCTTATTTGAAAAAATAAAAACTGTAACAGGAATGGAGAAGATATTCTCTTTAAATGTATCTTACTCAAGTCCCTTGACATTTCACCTATGGATTAATGTGCAATTGGATTTTTACAGCTAGCTCTTTATAAGCAGCTTCACAAAATATTGGATATTCTCTGGAATACTGTGAAAGAGGAGTGGAACAATATCAGCCTAATTGCCTTAGAAATCAAAATGCAATATAATAGTGAGTAAAGGCTATCGACTCTGACCATAATAGAAAACAAAACACTTAAATTTATTTAATTATATATTTTTGCAAAATCTTTATAAAAATGTGTGAACCCGTTTTCTATGTAATAAATCAGTTTCCTTCAGTTACTTTTAAATCCATTAGCCGAGTAGGCAGCCAAATGGTTAGTGCTCTTGTCTTCGGTTCAACAGTTCGTGGATTCGAATCCTACCTTGGGCATGGATGTTTGTAGTGGTTCAGAATCCCCTTTAAACTGTAGGTCCTGGTCTAATCAGCCCTCGTATGCGAAAAATGACCGTTGAGTGACAAACAAACCATTCCATTAATACTAAAATATGTCACTTAAAAGAACTAAAACATTCATAAAATATCCTATCCTATATTGAACAATTGAAAATATTGGGTTTTTGTAATTTTCATGCATAACTTATTATTTTACACTTTTCGAGTTTTCTCCTTCTTTATGAGTAAATATCATATAATATCTGCAAAATATCCTTTCTGTATAATATACTCAGTGGATATCCAAATATCTTACCAATTTGTTAGTAAAATCTAAAATTTATTAACAAACTTTAAAAAAAATAATCTAACCTAAAATAAATAATTTTAAAACCCTTAAAAATATTTTGCGTTCAACACATTTAGAATTAGCTACAGAAAGTTTCAGTAGTTGGGTTGCCATCAAATCATGAATCAGGCCCTACATTCCCCTTTTTCAACTATTCAAGATGCTATGCCTAAGTTATCCGGCATATGCGGCACCAAGCCACATCTAAATGAATGGAATTTGAGCTTTTAATTCAAGGGTTAAAAGTGAACTCTAAACTAAGATCGCAGATAGATAAGCGTAGATCGCAGATAAATTTGCAAAAAAATTTTTGCAAAAAGTGATCGTAAAGCAACAAATATTACCAAGTAACGGACGCTGATTAACATGAATTTTTTTTAATTTCTATAAAAAAATGATGGGAGAGTTTTTGCACCATTATTTTCAAGTACACATTGTGTAGCATCTAAAACTGCTGTAGAACAATTGAAAAACTATTATTGGGTTTTCTTTCAATTTTGTCATTCGGGAATTTTATGTCATTTGTCATTTTTTATTGAAATACTTAAACAAGCAACATGATTTCTTAAAACATTTAATATATACAAAGTCATATAGATCTATATATAAAAATTTAATGTTTATTCATGTTGTTATGATATTATTTAAGTAAATGAAACCTTATAATAAATTCAAAAGCAATAGCGTCTCGATTAATAAAAAAGTTTATTATAAATGTAAACAAGTTCAATCTAACAAAACTGCTTCTGAGGTTGTTAATTTGGACACGATTGACATTCTTTTGTATATTTTAAAATTTAGCAAAGTTTATCATTATTTACAACCTAATTTACACTCTTTAGGCGTAATTGCTGAATTTTTAAGTAACAAAAAATATTACGAAACAAAAGTAATACCAAAATTTAAAATCATAAAAACATATTGTATGCTAAGATTTATTTCACATGCAATGATTGTTAATAATTTGAACAATATATTCACACACAACTTACACTGAAAGCAATAAATTAATTAGAACTTCAATTATCCGAATTATTTGTGACCGGATCCCATTTAGATAATCAAAATTTCACATATTTGGATTTTCTAAAAAAGAGCCTATTTTTTTAATTATTGTATGTTGAAAATGGAAGAAAAATTATATAATTTAAGGAAAAAGTATTTTTAACTATTTAAATAAAAATGCATTATTTTTATATACTAAGGTACTTCGAAATGCTGTACATTTTTAGTACCTTAATTTATAAAATTTTACAGTATGTATATACGGTGCTTTAAATTATTATTGTTGATTTATTCCATCTGGTCTAACCTCAGGTTAGACCAGGTCAACGAGCCCAATGATATTCACGTAATCATAAATCAAAAGATGACTAAGAAATAGGTATTTCCTTTCAAGACCCGCACAGTTCATCAAGAGCGCACAGAGTTGCATTTTAAGCAAATCCCATTAATTTTTCCCTTATCAAAAGAAAAGTATTTAATGTGTACATTTACAAAACTACTAATGATGGATTGAATGACATGATCAACCTTGATGGAAAGAGCATCACTTGGAAACCTACCTATTAAACCAAGGTTGGATCGGAGGAACTTGCTGAATATCTCCATCAGAATGAGTTGTTTCACTGCCTTCATACAATTTCGGGAAGCATGTTGACATCTTCTACTAAATACTAATCCCTATGATCTGGAATCAGATCAGATCCATGTCCGCTTTTAATTTCAACACAGCCAAACATGGCTGCTTTAGGAGATCTTCACGAAGTAGACCAGTGCAGTCTAAGAGATGTTTGGAACTGGCTTCTTTAATGTGGCATTTGGTGCAAAATCGGAAATTCTTGGCTCCACTGGAAAATTGCAGGGTTTTTAAATGTCCATTGCACAGTTAAGTCAAAGCAGTTTGGACTCTGCTTTAACAGACGAAGACGATCCATGTACCAGGACCCTTACTAATATACCATGGGTGTTCTGGTGGATGCCTCCAAGAGATGCTTGTTGAAGCCTTATATAATGAGTACTGCTCAAGGTAAGTTAAGGGAATCCCCTCACAGTAAGTGGCATGGCAGTTCACTCTTTTGCCAATCCGTCTGCAATTTCATTGTATTTTAAAGTGACATGAAATGGTATCCATTGATGATGTAGGCTAGAAGATGAGAAGAGGGTCCCAAGCTTCTCAATAATTCCAATCCTTTTCTATTCTATTATCAATCTCCAATTTTTTAGATATTGGATGGTGATTTGCATATCGATATTGCAAAGTTGTTTGTAATCACTTTCGGGCAGTTGCTCTATCCACCTGAAAACAACTTCAAAGCCGGCAAATGATTCATTTGCTGATGGTTCCGTGTCTGCTTCAACTTGGACGTTTAATGTCTTATTTTTAATTAACACTTTAATTTGAAATCAATTGTTTCACTCATAATCCATTCTCCTATACTTCAGCACTAATTTCTGAATATCCAGGAATTTTCAAAAGAATATTTTTAAATTCCTATAATTACACTCCATTTTTCTCTCTTACTTTTATTTTTCTTGATATTCTTCTTTTTCTTTTAGTTAAAATATACAGCTAATCAAGCATAGGGGGTATCCACTTGCATTAAAATTATATTTGTTCTATTTGGTCTCACTTGGTCTTACTCAACGAATTCATTGCAGAAATTGTCAGTTTTTATTAATATTATAATTATTAATTTTACTTAAATGGTATATTTGAAGTTATTTTGACAAACAGTTTTTCTGTTTTACTTTAAAAATTATAAGTTCCCTTCTTAAAATTATTAAATTCATTTTACTATTTGAACGCAATTTTTCTTAGAGGAAATATGATGCATCACTAGAGAAACCCTGTTCCAGTGTGTGTGCAAACCGATATATGATGAACTCAGTAAAAAAAGGAAATATTTATGCATATTTTTTATATAAAAATAAACATAATCGAGAAGCAAAATTTGCACAAAGCAATGAGTGTATATTAAGCTTAAATTATTGTATACAGAATAACATGGTATAATTTGAGGCTAAATTACACATAAGACCATCAGAAAACTCCCCTCTTCTATACGTTTCAATCAATAAATAGTCATTGATGCAAATGGTATAATTCACATTATTTTTATAACCCCTAATAACTTGCTCTGAATCCTTTATAAAATATGCCTGTTTAACTCAATTTATGAAAAATATGGGCTTATGATCATTCAATGGTATAGTTATTATTCATATTAATGATAGAAACACAATGTGGTGCTGTTTAAAATTAACATACAGGAGTTTATAGATAATCCATGCATGAAAAAAATAAATAAATAAACCTGAGTGATGGCTTAGAATCAGTGTGTACAAAAGTAAGGCAGTACCAATGTTGGGAAATACTAGCGGGATTCAATATTTTTAACTGTTGTTTTATTGTTGCTACATTTCATTTGTACAAAATCTTTGATTATTGTCAAATTCGTAGATTATATCTTCTAATAAGGAGATAATAATTTAATTCATTATGAACGTTGATAAATATTTTTTTTAAGTTTTGAATTTGTCCATTTAAGATTTTTATGTATTGTTCATGAAATGGTAATGTTTTGATAAAAGTCTTTACTAATATCCTTCGAAATCAAACGATATACCATTGTGCTCAAACTACATTTGCATGTTATAATATAGTTCAATGGAGAGTAAGTATATGCCATCTGTCATCTATAATCGATAGCAATTTGTGAAAGGCAACTGAATTATAGAATCTAAATGTTGGAAGAGCTTTGCATATTGTTGAAAAATTGGTATCAGAAATGTGAATAGCTTCAAGCTATCTAATTAAATAATTAATATTGTGAGGCAATATATAGAGTCATTGTATCAAAATTAAATTCCTCCCCTCAAAAAGATCTTGAGTCCATTTTACTAGTCCAGGCAGAAATTAATTTGGACATTGGGATCTTCGATGATGTTTTCGGAAAATTTGAAGTAAAAAAGTTGTTAAATTATTACTACCAGATGGCACTGGTGGCTTACATTTTACAACAACATTTGCAAATTACACAAACATTAATAGGATGACGCCATTCATGCTACAATCAAATAAGCATTGCAGAATGTATGCGTTTGTGATAAGAAAACTGCCAATAAAACTATAATTGCAACGGTGAGAATAAAGTTGCAGCTGTGAGAAGGTTACCCCATCTAAATAAACAACATGTCAGTATACTTTTGGATAAAAGGTGGTGAAATATATTTGAAAAGGAAAGTTAGGTTTCTGTCAGAAAAAATAAGAAAAAAGCACCAAAGTATTATTAAGTATTATTAGGTAAAGTATATTGCTACAGTGGTCTCATAAACAGCCTTAAATCGCTTCATGGATGTATTGGTGTTCCGATCATTTCACTCTTATTCATGATATACCCTATACCACCATATACCATATAATATCAAGCCTTTTAAATGTCTCTTAGTATAAGATTCAAGGTGTTCATCAATTAAAATGGTGTGATCCGGAGATTCGATAAATTCTCGGACTGTAATTTTTTGAGCAAGTGATTCCTCAAGAAATTAGCCCCTATTCAGAAATGTACTACGATATCATGACATATTGGATAACCATTTGATTCCTACTTTCTAGGAAAGAGTCCTGACCATATTCATGAAACAATTTTCATGCAAAATGGAGCCTTTACTCACAACAAAATGCGAGTTAAACAATTGTTGATGACGGATACTTACGGACAAACGGGTTAGTCGATGTTTCGCAACAGCTTGACCACCATGAACACAATATTCTATCCTTTGCAACTTCTGATTACAAGGACTTCGGAAGGACTACGTTTACCGGGAATATTTGATAACAGTGCCGATTTGGAGAATTGTATTTGCAGCCATTTACTTGACTCTCTCCTGTCAGCGGTGGAAAACACTAATTTCAGAATGCGTTGTTAAGCTGAACACTTCTTAAGACACTAATTTATTGCTTATTGGAATCATTTAAGGAGGCGATTTTTTCATTTAAAAATTTGTAGTTCAATATTGCTATTGTTTATATTAATTATTGCTTTCCTTTTGCGTAAAATTCTCTGGTACAACAGACTCAAGAGCACTTTGAGTAGATGAAGTGTAATTTCTATAGGATATATATGTTGTTGTCAAAGATGTATAAGTCAAATTAGAAGTTAGTTTTCATTACAAATTTTAAAAAATCAAATAAGGATAAGTTGTGCATATATATTTTCAAATGGAGAGATTGTTCACACATCTTATATTTTCTGAGGTGTATGTAAACATATTAGGTGAAATAAATCCTGAGCGAATCAATATTTTGTTACTAATTACTTTTGCAAAAACTTGTCTAGTTACTTTGAATTTTTTGATAGTACTATTTTTAGATGAAAATGTCTTCATCAATTGACGTATAATAATTGTTAATATTTAAGATAGGAATGCTTGATTCATTTAAATGAAAATTTGTCTAAAAGAAATATTTACTAAGTATCTCATATATATGTTTGTATGTAAAATCATGTCATGTACTAAATTGTATGTATACTTTATTTTTAAGCATAAAATGTACATTTGAAAGGAAAATATTAAAAAGCAAAAGCAATTACAAATGACATTGAAGCTATGATTTAATAACACGAGAGTAAATGAACACACAAATGTAATTATGTACCAATATATGCAGCTTCATTAGATTATGTTGACCAGATTGGCAAAAAAAGCATCGCTTTTCTGCAATGGCTAAGAATAATCAAAATTATGCCACTGTACACCAAAGCGATACAAAATGACTAAGTATAAAATAGAAGATTAAAAAATGATTATCATACAAATACAAGCAAACATAAAATGTCAAATAATAACTGTCACTAAAATATCAAAATTAATTGAAAATTAAATAAAACAGCATACATAAATAATAAATTTTTATGAATAAGTGAAGACACTAATAGTAGCATTCCTTTCTCTTATAAGATCATGATAGCTTAAGAGACACACTTTTGTAGTTTAACTACAACTGTATATGTAGCAGTAAAGTCATAAATTTATTTCACTGATATAATGAATGCTTTATTTGCATCTGCTTTTGTAGTTAACTTGCAGTTGTATTTGTATAATTAAAGTTATAACTCTTTATTTCGCTGATATAATGAATATTCTGTTTCCTAAGCAGTGCTTGAAGTTTTTTATTGCATCATTATTTAGTATAGTGCTTTTTAAACGTTTTTTTAAATTTGTTTTCTAATATTTCTTTAAATTCTTAGAAATATTTTACATATTTTTAATAACTATAAGTCGTTTATTTATCGTTATTTATTATTAAAATTATTAGTTCAAGTTTGTAGTATATTTAAGAAAAACATTGAAAACGTCAATTTTGATCAAAAATGTTAAATTAATTTTATTTTCGTTAAATAAGGAATTTAAATAGCTTTCCAAAACAGATTTGTTTTTGTCACTACGTTAATTAGATTTCGAGAAAGGAAGGATTTCGAAAAGATAAGGAAACCAAAAGTGGAGATTTAAAGCACCGGAAGTGGGCGTTTAAAGGGCCAGAATGATGTTAAAAATTAGTTTAAACATTGTTTAATTTTCAAATATAAATTTAGTAAGTTTTTAAAAGATACATAAAATAAATACTTTTCTGGAAATCAATCAACAATTCAAATAAAAAAAAATTATCAAATATGAGAATTTCTTATATGAAGACGCAATACTTTAATCTTTAAATGCGATTTTCTCAGAACTGGTTTTTGCCTATAATTTGCACGCTTCAAAAATGATAACTCAAAGTATTTTCGTAATATCACTATGAAATTTCATGAGCCTGATCTGTATATTGTTTTCTAGAGAATGTACTAAAATAATTTTAATCATTTATATATTTCCCAAACAATGGTTTGTTATTCGAATAATGACATAAAAAATTTGACTAAAATTTCAGTATAAATATTCAACTGACTGCAATTTTTTTTTATTTTTTAACAAAAACTTAAAATTATTGTACATGCCCTAGATAACAACATATAGATTATTTGGTACTAATTATTTTCAAATTTGTATAATAGTTTTTGATGTAGCATTTTTTAAGTTTTTTGAAATGCTTAAAATTGTATACATATTTAACATTTCTGAAGAATAATATTGTCATATATCAAATATTAGTAGCTCAATATTAATGTTTTCTAAAATTAAATAAGAAAAAATGATTACAATGCATTATATTTCAAAAATATTGCTCCGAACGTGTTCGGGTACTTTAAATTACCGCAAATACGAATTTATTTTCAAATTTCTCATTTCTTGTAGTATTTTTTTATAAAAAAGAATGGATGTACAAAAAGTACAGTTTTATTAAACATATTTTACTGATTTTCTTGTAGCAGGAGAAGAAAATAAGACATTCTATAACTGCTTTTTCTTATTTTATTTCAATATAATAATAGAAATCACATTGCATATTCTAGGAATATAAAAGTGTGAAGATATCTTTTATAACTTTTTTAATAAATATATTACTTTAAATAAGCACAAACTTCTTTATTTAAATTTAATTTTCCAAATAAAAAATAAATTTTGAATCATGATGACTACTTAATTCTGTTGCTGTTTTCTTTAATGTAAAAGAAAATCCTTGAAGAAAAAAAATGGATTGTTTTCTTTTTTTAATGAATGAGTTTTACTTTTCAATATTATGTTCAATCACCGTCTTTAAGCAGCTTCTTCTAGAATAAAATAAATAATTTAACTTAAGAAAGTTATTTAGTGTTTAATCCAGGCGATCATAATATTATTTAATACACATTTATTTTACATCTTTGAATGTATATCATATCTAGCCAAAAGTAATAAACGATCCTTATGCATATATATCATACAAGATTGCTACACATTATTTATTTTGGTTTGGATCGTTTTCTATTATTAAGTCGCGTTTGAAAATAAAGTCTATTATTCTTTATCCTCTTAGATCAGTATTTTGGCTGTTTGGATCGTTTTCTATTATTAAGTCGCGTTTGAAAATAAAGTCTATTATTTTTTGTCCTCTTAGATCAGTATTTCTTGGACTCCATATTGAAGATTTTGCATTAAAATCTCCAAAGATCCCCTTATCATTTTTATTAGCTATGATTATTGGTTCTATTTGGTCTAATATTGATTCAATTTCTCTTGACGGTGGAATATATACAGAACAAATATGTAAATTTAATTCTTTTACTTCTATCTTGACAAAAACTGCTTCTTTTTCCTTTAAAATGAGTATTGTATTTATTCCTTTTTTAATAAGTATAGTTGCTTTAGGTTGTGCTGCAATTATTTGATATTGTTTCGGGATGTCCAAGATTTTATTATTATAGACATATGGGTCATTTATTGATATTATATCTATGTCATTCATTATTATTTCTTGAGCTATTGATAAGTTTGCTGCATGGCAGTGGTTTAAATTAATATGTAAGAACTTTAAGTCTTGCCTATTGTTTTTATAATCCATAGTCTATTTTTGAAATTATATTATTTAGTTCTCTATCATAAATTGGGTATCTTTTGTCTTTTGCTCCATGATCTATTTTGTATTTGGTTTTGAATCTATCATTATGATCCATACAGTTGCAGCATTTAGTATCATTCCCATATTTGTCTTCGTTATGTTTATTTCCACAACTACCACATCTTTTTTAATTTTGACAGACTTTAGCAAAGTGGCCATATTTTAGGTATTTGTAGCATTGTACTACTCTGATATACTCTCTGAATCTGACCGCTGTTCAACCCAAGTAGAATCTCTTTTTATCTTTAATCTTTGGATAGTCCTTACTTTTTACACTTAATATCCAATTATTCCCGTATTTACCATTGAATTTATACAGGACCTCCAGTCCAAAATCTTCTTCTAAGTTGTTTTGTTGTTTTATCTTGTGAACTATTTTTTCTTTTTCTATATCTTTGTCTACGTCATATATTATTATCCTTGGTTTTCTTTTATTAGGTTTAGTTGCTATTAATTCCTCTTCTTTATCTTGATTTTTAATTTTATTGTGTGTCATCAAAAATCATTATTGTGTCTATGTCCTCTGCTGTATTCGTTTCTATTATTATTCCTCCTTTCCTAATGGTTCTTGTTTTATTTACATTGACTTTTACTTTTGATGGATCTATCAAGCTTTTGACTAATTTTCTTGTACCTTCCGAGGTATTACCTTCCTTATTGGGCTATACTATTAATATGTTATTTTTTCTTTGTCTTGATCTGTCTCTGTTTTCTTTAGTTTTAGAGTGCAATTGTAAAATTTGATCTAAGCCAGTTACTTGTTGCACTACCTCAGCATATGATTTAGCTGTCCTAATTTGAGCTTTGAGTTATGAAATTTCCTGCACCTGATTCATTACTATTTTCATCAGATAGCTAACTCCATCTCTTATCTTCGCTTGTGATGTTAATATTAATTTGCTGTTGGCTATTATCGTTTGAAGGTCTTTTTCAAGATCAAAAATAACATTTAATCTTTCATTTAAATCAGAACTCAGAATTGAGGTATCTCCATCTTGGAGAGATGGTACTTCCGTCATAATGGTGTCTATTTTCTAAACTTTAGCACACCTGACAAATTAAATATAAACAATTTAAGACAAAATAAATTGGCACACTCGACCAAAAATATTTTTTAAATTATAGTAAAATTAGAACAAAAGCAGTGTCCCCTCCGCCTACGTTAGCCACCGATGTTATTGGTGTTACTAGGAGCCACCAACGTCAAGGTGTAGGTCGGAGTGAGAAGAGATTTGAATTACGAAATCTAATTCACAATCACTTAATATTACTCTTTTCCTGGAATAGACTCTAGGCTATTGTTCCGGGAATTACAAAGATACATATCTAAACTTTCAAATCTCTTGGGACTGTGTGGCTCCCTTTTTGGCTGATATTTGGGCTGATCGCACGGACCTGTTCCGGCGACGTATCTTTCAAGTGTCTGCCTTATCAACTGTATCAGTTATGGTTCCTTGGATCGTACCTTTATCATACAATAAAAAAGTTATAACTGTACATTGAATAGCTCTGTAAGATGAAACAAGAAAAGTTTAATAAATTATTGTTTGATTATTTAAATTATTCGCAAGATCAAAATAACAACCAATGTAGATGGGGTATTCTTTCAAAATATACATATAAAACCAACATTCAGAATTTCAGTATTTTTAAAACCCTTATGTTTTTGTAGTCTTAAAGCAAATTGCTCTACAGCATAAATATTGAATCATAGCAACTTGTTAAATTTTGATTTAAATAATAAATGCAATAAAAATGTAATTCTTCCTAAATCAGCATATAAGAACTCATATCCAATGCACATACTTCCATAAATTTATAAACTCCTCATTAATATTAATTATATAGTTTCATTAAAATGTTTCATTTACATAAACAAACATCCAATATTAATTTCATAAATACTGTCTCAAATGACATTTTTTATATTATGAAAGACAGTTTATACAAATCAAAAATCTTAATAGTCCATTGATCATTGTCAGAACTATACTTATTACCGTATTTACAATATCTCTGAAAATTTGCTGAAATAAAACAATTACATAAATTACGTGGTATAATTCAATATTTGGTATTTTTAAAACTTTTCATACCGCCCACCCTGTCTAGTGGTCAGAGTGTCTGACTGTGGATAAGGAGTCCTGGGTTCAAATCCCAGTATGGGCATGAATGTACTATCTCTCTCTGCCTATCCTATCCTTGTTCTTCATTTGTATGAATGGGCTGAGAATGTTTGCCTACCCTATAAATGGGTACCTATAGCATGTGTGTACTGAAGAAGTTGGACTCCACACCAAAATATGGTTCAGTTGGAAAATTGGAGCAGCGCACCCCATAATGCCAGTCTAGCTTGGCTGGCGCAAGTCCACAACAAAATTTTTCATGCTATAAATATTTTATGTTTTTTTTATTATTTGCATGCAAGTGCTTGTTTATGTATACTTAAATTTGACTTATTTTTTTCACCACTTATAATAAGTTATTATTTTAAAAATTGCAGTGCATATATAAAGTATATACGCACTGTTTAATCCTTTTTATAACCCATCATATTCTTTAATATTGTTTTAAACTTGTTACTCCCGATATATATATTTGTTTAACAAGAACACACAGTATATATGCACTGTATAAACCTTTTTAAAATCCATCATATTCTTTAATATTGTTTTAAAGTTGCTACTGCCTATATATATTTGTTTAATAAGAACACTGTTAAAGTATTTCAAATTATTTTTTACGTTTCATATTCAAGTACTTTTAACCTTCTGTCTTTTGCTTATTTGTAATTTATTGTAAATAGAGTAGTTGGTTATTAATAAATGCAATGATCAATTAATAATAAATGTAATTGTAATCAATGAATAAAGTTATGAATATTTTATAAGTAATTTTAGTAAGCAACAGAATTTAATCTTGGTGATCAATCAATAATTTCCTTGGTTTTATCATTTTAGTTTTACACATGATACATTACATAACTTTTTTTTTACCAAGTTTCCTTCATTCTCTTTTGACATATGCATTAAAACATAACATCGTTTCAATTTTATAAAAATCACAGCTTTCAGTTTAAAATGATTCAAGTGCATGTAATTACCAAGAAATACAATTTTAATGAAAATTATCTTATGATATTTTTGGATTAAAATATTTTATCTGAAAAGTTGAAGTGTTTGTCCAACATTTGTATTCTTTTTATCAATATTTTTTGTTTTTCAGAGAAATTAAAAAATATATTAGGTATAAAGTAATGTGATTAGATAAAAAAGACTATGTATTTTAAAAACTGCCTTCAAAAATATGTTTATACTTGACTGCATACATAATTATCTGGAATAATTATGACAAAAATTACAAAATATGTTATATAAAAAATAAAGCCTATATTCTGAAAAAGTTTGAAAAATTTAGAAAAGTGCAAAATTAGTTCGTAATAACTAACACATATTTTAGTTAAATATTTTTATTATTAATCTTATTTTTTTACATATTATCTGATATACACTAATATTCTATTATCTACTATACTTATAAGTAAAAGTCTTCAACTAAAACGTCACAAAATTTATGTGTTTATGAGGTCAGATGTATTGTAATCAATATCAGAGTACATGTCAAGTACTGTTCAGACGAAAAATATTATAATGGCAAACTAATTTAATCTTAATAACAATTTTAATCTGCTTACTACAAGATTCAAAATGGCAAATAAATAATTCGTATTACACAGCAATATTATTATTATATATAATTGCACATATAAAAATGTAACAGCGTACATATTGGTAAATCTTTTCTAAATTTTTATATTTTAGGTTTTATATATGAATAAATATCATTTTTAGTATTATGAAGAAAGAACGAATAAAGTTATTAATATATTTTTTATTTATTTTATGTTTTTAAAAAATAATAAAAAATATTTTAAGTGAAAAAATATTTAATATATTTCATGCAATTTTATGTATTTTCATTGAAGAAGAGAGAATTTATTTTTTCATTAAAGAAAAAAATATTAATCAACCTGGTAAATGTTGAATTTTGACACCAGTTTCATTAACTCTAAATATTTCATATCCTGTCAAAATAAACATTATTATTTCCTTTAGAATTTTTTCATATTCCTCAGTTTTACTTGAATTGAAGATTTAAAATTAAATATTTTTATAAAACAGAAATTTTACGTGTTATTATAATGTAGAAGGAGAAAACGCAAAATTAAATCTAACAAAAATATATATAAATCCCTTTATTAATAATTAAATTTTCACATTTGTTCTATTTCGTTTAATGTATTTTGTACCTTACATATAATATTATGTGTTCAATAATATAATATAATAATATAATAACAAGAACATAGTTTATGTTTGTTTTGTATGGCTTGATAAAATATCCTTTTCAATAATTATATTGCTTATATATTATAATTTAAAATATTTCAAAGAAAATAACGGTGGACATTTCTTTAAAACAATCGTTTTAAATAATCTTCTTACTATCAAAATGTATTCTGAAAAGATTTTTAAGTGTCATAATTAAATTTAATGAAATAAATTCAAATAATACATATTTATTGACTTGAAATTTTTTTCTGTGTGAGAATGTAATAAATGTGAATGTTTAATGAAAATAAAACGTATATGAAACATAATGATGCAATAATAATTTATTCTATCTTAATATACATACACATAATTCTACATATGATAGTTAACAATAATAAATTTATAGTTGAAGTGAAACATTAAACTTTGAAAATATCTTGTGGAGCCCCTAATACACAAGTCATCTTCAAAGTAAGAGTATTTCAATAATAAAAATACATGCTTAATGAACATTTAGAAATATTTATAAGCATTAGCACATATAAATGATTTAAGTTATGCTAGAATTCATACATTGTTATATTGCAGTTTACAATGTTCTCAGTTTATAAACTTAAGCAATAATTTATAAATATTATACATTATTTAGATATTACATTTAGACACATCAAAAATTAACAAAGGAGTACATAATTTGTGTACTAAAATGTTATTGATTTCATCATTAGTGAAATTTAGAGGAAAAATAATAAATATAGCATGAATGTAAAATAGATCTAAAACAACTTTTGGTTAAAACATATTTAATAAATGCAAAAATATTATTAATGTATAACACACATCCTCGAATTAGGTATAGAATCAAAATTTTGAAATAAATTGCGTATCATTCATCAAAAACTCGATTTATTAAATTAAAATTAAATTTTGAAATACATAGGCATATATAATAGGTAAGACAATTTTTAACTTTAAATTAAAAATACTATTGAAATAAGTGATTTCAAGAGTTTTAAAATTATTACGCCATAAATTGCTACATCTAATACATTTTCATACGATTTGTTGAGCCCCTTCATCATTAGTCATTCAGTATGACGAGTGATATTTTCAAATGAAAGGTGCTTAATTATCAAGAGAAGTTACATTCATAAAATTGAGTAGCTATATTCTTAAAATATTTTATATTTCTAGTGATATATTTCCATTTGATGTATATTATCTAACATATTTTTACATATTATATAAAATGCATAACTTATGATTATTGCATTATATATTATCTATATACTTTTTACAGTATCATTTATAACAATTCAGTATATAATTCTACCCAAAACACATTTATATAATACCTATAAAGACATTTAGTTACAAATATATTTCATATCACAACTTTTAAAATTATATTTAACAAAAGGTTTTGGAAAAGTTGGTGCATTGTGTTAAAAATTTGAGTTAAAATTGCAGTGTACGTCATGTAGTAAAATAAGGTTCCCATTTACATCTTTAAATATCAGTGTATTGTATAAACCATATAAAAATTTACTTCATCTAAGTTTATTTATATGCATGAGCTCAATTTTTATGTGTTCAACATCGTTAAATCTGTGGTAAAACAAACGAAAAAAAATCAAAATAATTCTGTTGTAAAACTCTATAAATATTTGTTCGATTTCTTTAATAAAAATTTTAAAGTTTTATTTTAAAATAATTTTTAAACAAAAACATTTGTACTTTTCCAAATCTTACTTTAACAAATACTTATTTAAAAAAATGCTGTTGTAATGGATTATTTCACAATATATCATTCATTTTAGTTGTTTTTGTTGCACATGTGCCTGTATCGCGGTCATTTCTTTCATACTGTGTCCGGTTTGGGTGGTTGTGCCTTGGATTACAGTAAATTACCTTTCTGAAAGCTTTCCGAAAGTTATCGGAGAGAAAAGCATATAAAATGGGATTCACACATGAATTCATGTAAGCTAAAATATGTGACGCAATCTGAATGACAATATTCACTGGGTTGAGTTCATATGCACTCACACTCTTTAAGACTAACACGATTTGAATTGGACACCAGCAACATGCAAAGATAACCACCACGACAACTACCATTCTTGTTACTCTCTTTTTAGATTTAACGCTTTCTGCACTCATGCGACCACCAGGAGCAACACCAAACCACAGTCTTTTTAGCATTAGCATATATAAGCAGAATATAAGCCCCAAAGGTATGATGTATGAAGAAAGGAAGAAACAAATTTGAAAAGCTGCATAATTATAGCCGTCGGTTGCCAAAAAAACACAGACAGAGTACTCAGTGTATGCAAACATGTATGTCAATTCACCATGACTCATGAGAGCGGGAACGCAGCATACAAATATAGTGATCCACATAAGAGAAATTGCAATGTAAGCATTTTGCTCTGTTCTTATAGACATTGAAGTTACAGGATGAACAACTGCCAAAAATCTATCCAAAGACATAAGTACAAGTGTATATATACTGGCATAAGCACAAACAATAACCAAATACTGAACTACTCTGCACCAAACATCCCCAAATGGCCAGTATGGCAGAGCGTAATCCCAAGCAGTGAAAGGAACGCAGAATACAATGAAAAGGAGATCAGCTATGGCTAAATTTATAATTAGTAAATTGGTTGTAGAGCGCATTTGAGGATTACAAGTGACAACAATAACAACAAGTGCATTGCCAAATAATCCAACTACAACTATAACACCAAAAAGTATAGGAACAACAATACTTAAAATGTGCTCCATTGCAAATGCATCGCTGTAATCATGTCTTCCATAGTCATAAGAATCCGATAAATTAGCACATTCTACTGTATTGTTTATTAATGTTCCATTGCAAAGAATGGATGTTGGTGAGCTGGTATTTGTAATTTTTACTAGGTTTGTAATATCTTCAAATTCTGCTAATGTCGGTGTTTCTTGTATTTCAGCATCGATATCAAAATATTCTCTTAAACCCATGGTTGTTTTTCACTACAAAAACACTTATGAAAGCAATATAGGAAAACAATTCTTCTTAGTACATATTGTTATGTGGAATTTAATAAAAAAGTTGAAGATGTCTAATTTATCGAATGAAAAATTTAGATTGTAAAACATAAATTATAATCCATAGAAAAATTGTAATCATAGATAATCATAGAAAATATTAAACATAAACGTAATTTCTTGCATAATCTAATGGAAAATTTAACATCAATTATATTTACATGGAAATAAATACACAATATTTATTGAGATTTTATGTGCATATATTTATCTCAGTACAATTAAAAAGTAAATTAGATCAAGTTACATAGTGATAACCATGCCATAAGAGGATAATTTGTACAGAACATTATGATAGAAAATAGTTTCTGCGAAATGTCGTCTCCAATGGTTCTGAAACATAAAAAAATATGTTAGTATGTGATGAAATTGTAACTTAGAAGAAATAAAACACCAATACCTTTCATGATATGCAATTTAAATTTAAATTTACAATAAAGATAGAACATTGCAAGAATTTAAAATTCATTAAAATGAATTTTCATTTAAATAATTTGGTGTAAGATCAGATCATAATTCAATTAAAAACTCACAAAATAAATACTGTACATTTGAAAATAATTTAAAATTTAAAAGAAGAAGGTACAAATTAGTATTCTAAATTTTTACTATCAAACTTTTATGTATTCATTAAGTATTAATTTTTTTAATGATTTCAAAATATTTTAAAATTTATGTCAATACTAAAATGAACTATGTAATAAACTTTTTATTATTTTGTATTATAAGTTACTTTTTTAACTGTCATTGATCAAGAGAAGTTATTTTACAATTTAACGTTAGAGTAAATTTGTGTCTTTTTTTTAATTCGAGAAAAATTAGCTTTATATTTCTTAACATAAGTTATATAGATTATTTCTATTTTTTGATAAGACCTTTTATTCTTTATCGATATAAAAGATTTAATGATTATAATAAAAGTAATTTTAGTATTTAAAACGCTAACTCACATAAAGCTTCCAAACAGATCTGAAAAGCAACTTTTGATTACAATCTGAATCTCTGACGTATAAAAGATTGTTATAATTATAATTATTTGAATATAATATGCAATCACATTGAATATACATTTACTAAATTTTGTTGACAATATTGCTTGAAAAATTACTTACATAATTTTTAAAAATAAATTAAACAAAGTACATGCTTTTCATTGCAATTACCATCATATTTGTCTTTTCCATGTGTTGAAATTAATTCATTCTTTTTGCATTTTTTCACGATTTTCACACGTAGTTCATCCTTAATCACAGATAATAATGTGTTTTTACCATAGCATACAGCTCATTTTATTGACAGATCTTTTTTTCTTTTTCTATTATTTTTTGCATTTTTTAAGATGCGATTTTGTGTATTTTTTATATAAATGATCGCGTTTAATTTTGGTTCAGATATATTTTTTGTACTCATGGCTTAGCGATTCTAAAAGAGAGTGTTTCTTATATTATAATGGACATTTAGAAGACATTTTTTTTCTCTAGTGCACGAATAAAATGTACTGGTTGAGAAAGAATACGGCCGCGAAAAGATGTCCATTAAACAGTGGGGAAAGACTTTTTTACATCCTAAACTAATTAAATATTCAGTTGTCTGAGGAACCCATTACCTTTGATCACTTTTTTAGTAAGAAATGCATTAGCAGGCCCTATGGAACAGCAAAGTACTTTTGATAACAATGTATAATGATAGGAAAAAAAGCGCATTTTTCATTATTGCTTTCAATGTATCCCAGGAAAAATAATTGTAACATGTTATTATCTATTCATTGAGATATACAATTGATGAACCTAATAAAAAGTAGAACTATTTCTTATTTCTAAAAAATTTTCCAACATCTAGGGGAAATAAGAATAAATTATTTGTAGAAATCAATTAGAAATTTATATCATCTATAAATAGGCGATGATGGTCAATTTCTTCAAATGATATATTTGTTCTGTAACATCTCTATATTAAAATTAAGCTTGCAATTTTAATTAAAGACAGCAGCATGTAAAACGATCTTAAGTTTAAGAAATGCTTATCGACTTGATTAGTATTGTAAATATACCTAAAGAACATAAGGTACTTGCATAAAATATTTTGGTACTAATTATATTTTTAGTTGTTTCTCATTATCCATTTTTATAAACCAAAATTCTGTAACCCAATTAAAAATTTCATTTATAAACCTACATGTACAAATATTATGTGTATCTTATTGCATAATCCATTATTGTTCTGAACTATCTATTATTATTTCAATTGAAAGTAATGCATATGTGTAGGATTAGAATAGTAATATTTTTTAAAAATTTCCCCATATCCATAAAATGTTTTAGAATTAAAAAGTTTCTGAATGCAATATCTATTAATAGAATACAAATATATGCTGGTGGATTCTATTGATAATGGGGTTATAAATACGAATTAATTTTTAACACATTAATAGGTTGACCAATTCCTTTCATCCAATTACGATGTACCCAAAAGTAATAAAAAAATCAAGTAACAAATAAAAAATAGTTGAAGTGAGCGATGGAAATAAAATGATTGAATTTAATATCAAATTTATTGATTTCATTGTAACTGAAGTTAACTATATAATTCCATAATCATATTTTTTGACACTGAGAATGTGAAAATTTGCTCCAATAATAAAGTTGGTAAAATACTGAGAATAGTGTCGAATCTTTCATTTTGCTGATAGATTAATGACATTCTCTGTGATTCAAATGGGTAATTTGAATTTTTTTAAATATATAAAGTCATTTTCTCATTTGGGCGAAATTCAATCTTGTTTGCTTTTGGAATGATGAAAGGAAACATTAGGAGACTCTCAAGCTAACTGATTTTATTAAGACAAAAATCGAGATCTGTAGGTATAATTTTAAAGTGAAGTCAGTTTCTTTAAAATTATATGTATCGATTTATATACTTATTTATATTTCTTTGTGATGATAGATATTTTAAAAGTCTTGAAATAATTAAAATAGGCAGATTTTAACAAAAAGTATAGATTTGGTTATCACACTTATGCAGAGTAATTGAATTTGTAATTTTAAAATAGTTTTAGTGTCTTCTCCCAGTGAAATACCTAAAAGGCGTTAAGTTCATAACGAGATTACACATAGTTTTATAAATTTTTAATATCTCATTAAACATAAAAAACTAGATGTTTAACTGTTTTAAGTAACTGTAAAAAATTATTTCAATATTATGCAAAATTTTGAATAATTTCGAATCAAATATAGAGTTAGGATCTCAAAGTTGAAACAAAATTAAGATATTTAAAATTATATGAACCAATTACTCATATTGTATATGATGCATTTTTGAAACTAATTTTATTAAAGTTAAAAGGTATGATTTTTTTTAAGAATATTTATTATGTCATGCATTTTTATTTTATAATTTTGCTGTGGATTTTAAGTTGAGAGTTTCAATATTTTTTTAAGTTAATGTTATTTAGTATATAAATTAGCGTATCAAAGTAACTATGCTTATAAAATATATAAATGTTGTTTTAATTTTCTATACAAATACTGCATTAAAAATGGAAATTTCCTTCCTAGTAATACGAATTAAACTTTTTAGGGCAAATTAAATAAAACTATGATCAAATAAAATTATACTAATGAAGAAATACACATTCCAGTCACATTAATGTTACGACGTGTCAACAGCCAGAACACCGTTCATGGACTGCTGCAAGACGTGCAGGAAGAGATTCGAATAGGTTTTTGAAATTGTTCACTATATGTTGAGCCATGCTGACTTCAAAGATTGGACCAGCTGTGCTTGATGGGACCAGAGTGTGAGGATCCATGCCATGGACAACCCGATCAAGTTTATCCTACAAATTCTTGATTGAATTTAATTCAGGTAAGATTACTAGTAAGGGTAATGGAGAACTCTTCCTTATGTTCTTCAAACCAAGCACATACAATGCTTCTCTATGACACTTCACATTGTCCTGCTGGTAGATGCCATCATAATGAGGATAAACAATGGACATATAAGGTTGGCCAAGGTCTGCAAGGACAGATGCGCATGTTTATAGATTCATTGTATCTTCCACATTGATGAATGATACCAGAGCATACCTGAAAAATATTTTCTAGACCATAATGTTCCTGACTCCAGCCTGGAGCGTTTTGGCAATGGTTGCAAAGTGTTTGGTTTTAGAGTTTTCTCGTCGTATACGTCAACGTCCAATAATCCGATGGTGAATAAAACATGATTTATCTGATAACACTACTTGTCGCTACTCAGGGAACGTCCAAATGCTGTTCCCACGAACAAATTTCAGCCTTCTTCACCGATGAATAACAATCGGCATAGGTGCAGAAATCAGGTATTTGCTTTGGAGGATCAGAAGTATCAAAGTTCGCTGAACTGTAGTGTGAATCCTTTTCATCCACAACTCTTTCCTGATGGATCCACTTAGATCCCTTATCATGGATACTTTTTAGACCCTTTTTTTTTATCTCTGAGGTGAGTTGTTACAGCTAGCACGTCTTTTCTCCAGAACGCATCAATCCTGCCGTCGTTCACCTCGCCATCAACAGCCTGAGGTGCATCACATACTGATTTTGTACAGTTATATTTTGTCATGCACTGTACATTTTTACCACAATGGCATATGAACAATTCTCAAAATAACATATTTTGGAAATCTTTTCACCTTTGATCTGAGAACCAAAGATCATGCTCTTTTGGACGTTCTATAAATTGTTCATTTTCTGCATTACGCCAATAATCTTTCCGCAATGTTTCCGAAACCCTCTCACACCCATTATACAGGGTGTCCCAAAACGACCGCATAAACTCTGCGCAGCTCGAATCCTCGTTGGAAGTACAAAAAATCTGCCCTAAGAAGCGTTCCTGTACGATCCAAAGTATGATGTCACTTCCTGTGTAAGTAAAAACATTTTATTAAACATATCAACAACAGTATATGCACAATTTAACGCAGATGTTCAAAGTGTCTGCTTTGAATGTCGAGGCAGGCTTGAGCACGCCGTGTAATGGCTGCCATCACATGTTGCAACATCACAGGATCCACTGAAGTATAAGCAACGAGCAGACGAGCAACTCAGTCCATTGGTGTTGGCACTACGTCTCGATACAGCAGTTCCTTTAGATGGCCTCATAGGAAAAAAAACCAACTTGTAATATCTGGCGGATATAGAACCGGACCCCCACGTCCGATCCAGTGCCCAGGGTATTCCATATCCAACCAACCGCGCACAGGAGCACAGAAATACGCCGGAGCCCCATTATGCTGGAACCAAAGGCATTTTCATTACATCAGCCTTACATCAGGTACACGTCGTTGTAGTCACGAACGGAATACCTGGCAACTATACGAAGACTACCGGTAGTTGCAAGATGCAGCCTTTTAAATACCAATTTAACGACGGCTTAAGAACGTTTTAAACATTATCGTCTGGAAAGATATGCAAATAATGTTGTGGATATGTCCAATAAAGTTTTTTTTATACCGGCAGTGACGTTGTACTTTGTTTTTCGTATTTTTTTCGTAAAATATTGATGGTACAAGAACGCTTCTTTGGGCAGTTTTTATGTACTCCTAACGACGAATCTAGCTGTGCAGAGTTTATGCTGTCGTTTTGTTACACCCTGTATATACTCGGTGGCATTTCGCAGTTATCTGCTTTTGTGTTGGTTACTTAACGTTGATGTTGAAAATTCGTGGTGATCAATTTAATGTGACTGAACCACGTATATACATTTATCATAACATTAATATTTTAGAATATATTCTGTTGAATTTTATTAGTAAAAAAATTTGTAGGCTATTTATTTAACAGTTTACAAATTTTAATACATTAAGGGAATCGCATAAAATAAATTTTAAATAAAATATTTTAATAAATTCAAATTTCATTCATATTATTATTTTTTCAGATTTGTATTTAATTTTAGAAAAATAATTTTAAGGTATAAATGATTAATAATATTTTCAAAAAATCAATAAAATTTAAACTAAATTTTAAGCAGAAAATAATTTATTTTTTTAAACAGTGTAGAGCCCTGCTCGTCTACGGATGCAAGAGGTTTCCCAATATAGACTTAAAAGGGTCACGCAAGTTCATTTTAGGGTTTCCCTCGAGGATTTTATTGTTGCTGATTAGAAACGCTTTTCGCTTAGCGCTCCATTAAATCCCCTTGGGTGGCCTGCACTCTCCCGAAGCCCAGAGGTAAACTACTGCACGCACTCCGCTACTCCAAAAGCACAAAACCATGTTTATGTTCAAACCATTCTATTTCTTTCCCTTTGGGACAAAAGAATTGTTACTCGGGTTCTTGCACACAATGATTTTGTATGGGAGAGAAAAATAGTTCATTGTCACTTATCTGCAAATTTGTCTTAGACAGTTTTTGATATTCATCGCATGAAAACATTAATTTGTCTGTCTTGTTTCCCACCAGAAAATGCATAAAATTGAAAGTTGACATGATTTAACTTTAATGGGAAAAATATGAAATATTATATATAAATTAAGAATATATATATATATATATATATATATATATATATATATATATATATATATATATATATATATATATATATATATATATATATTATATATATTATATATATATATATATATATATATATATATATATATATATATATATATATATATATATATATATATATATATATATATATATATATATATATATATATATATATATATATATATATATATATATATATATATATATATATATATATATATTATTCAAGTAATAACTTCAGCATGTTAAGTAATTTCTTAATAATTACGTAGATGATATATATAGATGTATGAAATATAAATAATAACCTTGTTGACCCCTTTTTCTTCATGGACAGAACAAAATCAATTTTAATAAAATTTAAAAAATAATCTTTATATTGATTTCTCAAAATTTCTTGAATTAATATAAGAATTTAAAGCTTGAGATTTTTTTCTCATTTATTCAACGAATGCAATTGATAATTATAATAAAATAATAAATTAAAGACTAACAAATACAGAAAAATTAAAATATATTTAACTAATTAATATAATAATAACTAACCTAAATAACTTTTATGCAAAAATAAAAGTATATTACTTTCAGAAGTCTAAAAAGAAATTTTCTATTCGTGTTTAAGTTTCACAATAGATGACTGTTCGAATGGAAAATGATGTTCCACAAAGTTTTGCCTGTTGATGTGAAATCACAATTCGATATCACTGATTTAGATGAAGCCTGGCATTTGTAAATACGTGCTTGAAATCAGTGGAAATTATTCATTGGTTCAGTTATACCATTCACCGTAATTCCTATTCAAATATCAATGTCAGCTGTCATTTTCTGTCCATATAGCTATGTCAGTTGGTTTAGAAAGGACTAATAATTTATCATTTGAGCAGAAATGTTTCTAGTGGCATCAACCAATTTTAATTATTCTGATTTATAAGAAAATAAATGAGTACATTACTTTGATTTTTAAGTTTAATAGAATTCAGAAGTTAGATCCTATAACCATGTTCTTTTAAAGGCCATTTTCAATCAACTGGCATTTTTTTTAAATTAAGTAATACATGATTTCATTTAATCACAACATGTTTTTTTATTTTGTGGTAAAGATATACTTAACTAAAGAATAAAATATATTCGTCTTCAGAGTTAAAGACATAAAATTTTAATTTACTTGAAAAAACTTATTAAAAGGATTTTTTTAATAAAAATAAGTAAATAATATAAAGAAATTGTATAAAAATTTAATTTTACATGTGCATAATAATAGTAACAAAATCAAACAAATGGAGCTTAGATTTTTTTAAATTTGATGAAATATCTTCAAAATAATATATAAAAATATTGCGGTGTCTTACATAATACGCAAATAAACGATACGAAACATTTCCTAATTTCTAATTTTAAAATTTTTTGATATTTCTCTCTCTCACTATCTCTTTATATTAATATATATATTGGGCATAACATCATGCACCTAATATATTATATTTATATCACGTCACATCTGAAAGTAATATAATATTAAGGACTGTAGTTTTAATTATATAGTGCTCATTAGAAGTGCAAAGTTATAAGCGAATAATTTTAACATATGAATATAAGCAAAAAGTTTCATTATTTTAATCTAAATTTTTCTGCTTTCTTTCCAAGAGCTGTTTTTTAGATACTATATTAGTTTTATTCTTGATTGAAAACACTTTTTTAAAAATATGAAATTAGTGTTCATAAAATATATTACCCATAATAATTTATACGTTATTTTTATAAGAATGAAAGAGCAAAATTAAAATTTTTAGTAGGAAAGTACGGAAAATGAATCGTACAGAAAATATGCTTGAGATGACTTTGTATACCTTAATAAAAATAAGCCTTTGGGATTTGATATTTGACGTCATTTTCTTCTCCTAAATTGCGCTCCAAAATTAAACTGTCAATAAAGAATTATCGTATTTCATATATTTTTTCTTAAACCTCATAAAATATAAAAAATATCAATGTTCTAAAATTCACTTTATAAAAAAATCTTAAGATGGAATATTTTTAGTAAGAATATTTTATACATTTTAATAATTCATAGATGTTTATGATACTCTACTTAGTAAAATGAAAATTATTAGTACAGTTGTAAATAACATATAATTAAAACTAAATTTAATTTTTACTTTCTTATGAAATCTATATATGTTCTCATGGAACTCATCTAAATATAATATTTAAGGAAAATTAATTTTATGCCGGCTGAATATATATATTTTTAATTTTTGCAACAAAGCTAGCCTGCGTTTATGTATTTCCCATCGGGGTTAGTACCTCCTAGAAAGAATGTAAATAAGAAATTCTGTTATATTATAGAAATCAAACATTGCTTAATAGTTAGTTTCTGTATGATTCTAAAAATATTCCAAAATATTTATTCATAAGTAATAGAGAGAGAACGGATGCTTTTGAATTTTTCTCATTGTGTATTTTGGTAAAATGTTCATTACAATTATTTTGTATACATATACACATATAATAATATATTTTAATTAGATTAACGAGCATTTTATTTTGAAAATTTATGTCGCTATGCAAGAGAGAGAAAAAACGAATTTAAAATTATTACAGAATATTGTACACATAAAGTATTTAATACAAAACATTAAATCAAATAAGTTTTATAACAGTTTTAAAAGAAAAAAATTATAATTAATTATTCCAACATTTAGGTTGATGTAAAATATCCATTTAGTAATGAAGGTTGATTGATACTTGCATAAATATATTGAAATATGCCCTCAATATTATTTCTATACTAATATATTCAATTTATTGTGTTAAAAATCAATAATCATATTTTCCACAATGACATACATTTTCCTATGTTAATAGAAAAATAAAATGATTTAATAACTAAAATTCTAATTTCTTTGATAGTTAATTTTTTATTATGTATTAATAAATATTGACTAATGAATTATGTATGTTTAGAAGTTTTTAAAATTAAAACGAAATAATATTTAAATTTTAGTAAATTGTGCATGTAGAGTGCTAAATCATTTATGCTTAGCATCTTGAAAAAGTATGTAATTAAATTATACATAAACAATTTTACATAGTTTTCAATGTTTCTCATTAAAATAATAGAGATTTTTGTGATCCTCAGATAATTAATATTATCTTAAGTATTCAAATAAGTTTTTTGTACAGAATCCTAATAAATGCTCATAATTTTTATTCCTTTTCAGCCTAGAAATATATTTTCCACCCACGAAATATTTCCCAAATTGAAAAAATTTTTATTCGCTTTCCTTTTTGCCTGTATTTTCACGAATGACATAAAAATAAATATAAAGTTTTAGTGAAACAGTAAAGAAGAACGATCAACCTTCACTAACCAGAACGTATGCAAAAGCCTTCATTTCCAACTGACAACGAGATGATGGGTTACTAGGAAGCTGCACAGCGGGTTAACATTTTTATAACCTTCCACTGCCTGATCCCGCAGTGACGACTTTTATTTCAAAAATAAAAGCTTTTCATCGATCAAACCCCACCCCAGGTACACATCGTAAGAACTCTTTTGAGTGCGTTGTGATTTTTATAACATGGCTGATGAGCATAGACATCCATTTTATTAAAGTCACATAAAACATTATTCAAGAAAAAATGCAGAGAAAAAGATGAATGATAGTTATTTCTATCTTTTATTTTAAAAGCAACAAAATAATTTTAATATTTAGTATATTAAAGTTATTCATTTGAAATTAAGCGATTTTAGCCACAATTTAACCAGTCTAAATATCAATAGCATATATATATATATATATATATATATATATATATATATGTGTATGTATGTGAGTGTATGTGATATATATGTGTGTGTGTGTGTGTGTGTGTGTGTGTGTGTGTGTGTGTGTGTGTGTGTGTGTGTGTGTGCGTGTTTTACACATATTATATTAGCATAGCACGCATTTTTTTATCTTACGCTTGAAATTTGTTTCATGAGAGAATTAAGAAAAGCAAACATACGTAGGACATGTATTCACAAATTATTTATGAAATTAAACTATCTGATAAAAGTAATTATTCTCAAAAGTAAGAGAAACAAAAAATATCTTAAAAGAAAACAATTCAAACGAAAAAGATTCTAGTTTTTGCAAACTCTCATTTTTCATTTCTTTCAACATTGATTTTCATTTTAAGTCAGCAAGAAATAAGGTATTACGTTATGCCTGAACTATTTAAAAAAATCGTCATGATTTTGTGTGGAGTAAAACAGACTATTTTGAAAGTTTTCTTTAGACTGGAATATTCTCACTTAGAGAAAAAAATCAAGAATTTTGTTGAAATTACATCCTTCCTATTTTTCGAATGATAAATTACCAAATTTCAAAAGAATGAGTCACTAAGATGTATTTTATGTATTATCCTTTTTAAATAGATGTATTATCTATTATACTTTTCAATTAGAAGTATTAACCAAGATAAATTATTGTTTCTATTTAGATAATTCAGACACATATGTTCCTGTTATTCTAGAAATAACAATAATCACTTAAAAGTGCATTTTAAAAGTAATCATCACTTTTGTTACTCCTTACCTTTATAATTTCTTATTTTTATTAAAATTTAATCTGGAAATTTAACAGAAATCTCTCTTTTGAAAATGTACTTGAAGTGTTTTTAATTAGTACTAAAGCAATGACCAATTAAAAGTACATAATGTTATGAAGACAAGTAAAAAACAGAATATATATATATATATATATATATATATATATATATATATATATATATATATATATATATATATATATATATATCGATCTATATATCTATATATATATACATCATTTTGTAAGCATGTAAGCACGATGTATTTATATATAATAATTATTTTTAGTTATTTATGTAGATAAGCATTTTTATAATAGAATGCTCTGGTTTTATCGAAATTTTGTAACACTTGAGCTACGTCGCACTACTTATATTATTTAAAATACCAAATTGTAGGAGTCTGCACCGCTGGAGATAATGTGACTGAAACTTGTAAACTTTCAGGAGTCTGGATTTGGACTACAATTAATATCGTGACAGCATGCATTTAGCTCCTAAAAACAAGTTTAGGAAAGCATAGCACATGGAAAGAAAAAATTTCTCACTGGAATATCAGTATTATAATATTTAAACTACAGCATAAGTGACCACAAAGTTCAACGAGCACCTGTATTCTCCGATATCAATGATTACAATTAAAAGCCACCTTCATAAATAGAGCGTTTTGTGCTGAGAAGCATGTCTCTTGCCACTTATTATAAATGTTTATGCCAAATGTTGCCTACAGTGGTGTCCGAATCAGAAAAACTGGTCAATTTATGGGTGGAAGACTTTAATATGGTATAATGAACCCTCTTTTCCTGTTTTCTATGCAACATATATGGAGGACACCAGTACAAGAACATTATCATGACTGCCAAACAGAGAGTTGGAACTCTATGTCCTAGTTTTCTGTTTTCTAGTTACGTCTTGCTTCCTAGACATGCCTTAGTTTTCTATTGAACTATTAACCCTGTATGGAAAGATCACAAGATGAAGTACAGAGAAAATTTATTTGAAAATTTCTTTCTGTCATGCAAAACATTCTTATCTGCAAGAGACAAAATTTTCCATGACGATAATGCTCATATCCATACATCAGAACTTGCTTGATCATTTTGAAGAATGTGAAGTTGAAATTAAAGGTTAACCTTTTCCCTGACATTAGCCAGATATTAACATAATTAAATTTTGAAACATGTTTTTAAGTGTTTCATACAGAGCCAATACACTATTATCATCCCTCCTTGAAACTTGATCTTTAGCAGCTTGACTTAACCGGATATTTTGGTTCTTACTCCGTAATCGTAACCACATAATATTCCCCATTTTAGGTCTTATTCAATTTTTATTCATTAGATATGTTTTATGCTTCTGTATGCATGCAAAAAAGAATTTTGCTTAAATTTAAATGATATTTAAAACAAAATATTTTGTTCAAAATTATAGAAAAATCATTAATTTTTTTAGATACTTTTTTCAAACTTTGAAACTCATATTATGGTTTGATTTTAAATTTTTATTCGATATAACAACCCTGCTGTAAAAGAAATATTTCTTCATCACATTTTATAATTTATAGTTCTTAATATCTTTCAATTATCTTACTAAAACTTATGTTCTCATTTTTAATTCAAAGTTTTTCCATCCTTTTGGGAACTTAAGTTGTCCCATGTATAAGAATATAATTTATTTCACATTATGAAAATGTTTTTTAATTAATCCACAATAACTCGAAATGTTTTATATGCACACTAGAATAACTCAACTAAAGCAACTCTTCTTGTACTGACCAATAGAACTGGTTCAGATTTTGGGTTTGGTTTTAGAAAGATTTTGGTTCAAATTGAATTTCATTACTTTCAACAACGCATATGTGTATTAGACTCAACATCACTAAACAATCAAAGGAAGAAGATTATTTTATTAAGTTCTCTATATTATTCTGTAGTACGATAAATAATTTCAGATCTATGGTAATTAATACAAAAATTGTTATAGAAAACAATTATTAAAATTATTGCTCTATTTAACACTAATACCCACAATTTTACAAGCCGTTTAATTATTTTCAAATGCCTTGTTGCGTTTATTTTTGACTGTTTAATTTACTTACAATTTGATTTTAGTAGTTTAATGGTTTAACAAGGTTAATACTGATTTAGTAAGCAATTTACATTATAGGAGAAACCATGCTTTAATATGATAAGGCTTCTTATGCCTCTTATTTTTGGGTCACTTTCATCTACATCTGAATCAAAAGTGAATTTCACTGTAATTGTATTAAAAATTCTTGATAGTTTTTGTTCCATTAGGTATATATGGAGATAGTACTTATTATCAAAGGACAATTATATTCGATTGATTTTACAACAAAACGTCAAAACTCATTACAATACACTAAAATTAACACATTTTTAAATATATGAAAATAATTGGACTTTATACTTAAGATTTTTTTAAGTATATTTAGTTAATTTCTTATGAGGACTAATATTTTCTATTAGCTATAGTTTTCTATAACAATCATTTTAAAATATATTTTATTACGATTCTTGAAAAATGATATCTTAAATATTATGTCTTTGTTAAAAAATTAAACTGCATCGAATCATTGTATAGATTACAATTAGACTTTTCTTTATAGATTGTTTTGTTGAGACCTAATTATAATAAATGCCCATTCTGTAGAAACAAATGCTTCTTTTAAAACTATTTATGAATATATTTGAAAAAAAAAATCAAATAAGTTGAAATAATATGAGCGGCAAATAAATATTAAAGTTTTAAGAAACAATTTTTCAGGTATGTTATATATTTTCTCTTTCAAATTATTAATTTAGTTAACTTAATAACAATAACTACGCATAGATTATTAGGATACTAACAATTCAATTTCATAGTTTATTTTATTGATAGAAGACTTTAAAATGTTGAATCATATGTTATACATTCGGAACAATATTGTTTAATTTATTTAAATAATTTGAAACTATGTAATATTCAATTATTAAATGTTCCTCTTAATATATTTGTTTTATATATTTGTAATTATGATTTAAAATGACTGAGATATATATATATATTTATCTTTAAGCAAATTCACTAAATATATTAATTTTCTTACTAATATTTTTCTTAATTTTGAACCAGATTTTATATACATCACTTTTTTTTAAGTTTATTGATTTTTATTAGAAGCCCGGATTTGGTTACTATATTGTACAAAGTTGATATATTGAATATTAATAAAGTTTTTTCATGGATTTTCTTAATGCGTTAAAAAAATATTTCATTTAAAAAATATTACATGCTTGGAAAATATGTATTATAGGAATAATTATATTTGCGATACATATACTTCACACGCACAATTAATATGTTTAGGAATTTATTATTTCAAAATGCAATGTCTCAAACATGTTGAGTCGTGCTATATTTAAAGCAGAACTCTTAAATTTTACTTTATTAATCCTATTTTTACATTTATGATTACTATTTATTTAATTGCATTTTTTTAAATCCAGTATTTACTATTTTATATCGAAAATCTATATTAAAATATTTTATCTACCTCTCTTCAAAATATATATTTTTTGAGAATGGCACTGCGTATTAACAACAAAAATTTATTGAAATTAAGATTTCTACTAATTATTACCTATCTAAGTAAATTTTAGATTTTTTTAACAATTTCTCATTAAAGTTAAAATTTATACACAAATTTAATATTTTAAATATTCAACAGCTTCAATTTGCCCTTCACTGAATATTTGTAAGTGCTAAATTTTAGCATTCTTGAAATCACACATGACCTTGAAGAACTACTTAAGTTAATCTGGTTGAAGACTATTGTCTTAAGGCAACATAGGTTATTGCTTTTTTGTTATAAATAGAAAGCAATTTCAGTTTCCTTCAGTTTTATTATTTCTCTTAACCCCTATTCTCATATTCAAATGTTCGCTGCCTCAGCCAAAATAAACAAACTGCCCTTTTATAAGGAAAAGGTCTTTTTTTGCAGCTGAGACCCCTCTCGCTAGTAGATTAAGGCATCAGTTTTAATGTATTTTAAACCATGTTTGATTTTAATACATTTTCCATTGAAATGGAAATTTTACATTTATTCTACAAATTAAGAAAGCTCCATTTAATTTTTTCCATGAACAAATGCTTTACGTACAATAACTTGATACACCATATCAATTTTCAATAAAATAAGGAATTACATAATAAGTGCGGATATGTTTACATTGCTTGTAAATCATTATGAAATTTTTAACAAATATTTACATGTAGCTTCTGTTTATCAAGTTATACATTTAAATTATATAATTTTAGAAATATATACACTAACAAAAATATTTTTCTTAAGTAATAAATTAATAAAATTTATTTCGAATTGAATCTTTAAAACACTAGCTATTTTTATCCAAAAAAGTGTAAATGCTTAAATTAATATAGCTATTGATAAATTACTTGAAATAGCTTTGTAAGAAACTATTTATTTAAATCCTTTCATTTAAAATATTTTAGAACATTCATAGGACACAGCAAAAATAAAAAATACATATTCATAATTGAAATAAAATTACGTTTATTTTTCACAAAAATGTCTTTCTAAATAATTTTTTAATTATTTTTATCTCATCAGGATTAATTTGATCTTACAAGTTTTATACAAGCAATTAAATAAATATATAGATGGTGAAATTGTGACTAAAAAATTAAGTTTTATTGAAATAAAGATCATTAAGGCTCTGTTAATAATTTGGCTATAAAATGGTATTGAATTCAAAAATGTATCCGTTAATAATACTATAATTTGAGAATAAGGATTTTAACATTAATTGAGTAAAATTAAGAACATGTTTATTAATCAAAATTGTAATAAGAAAAATGAGGCAGCATTTAAATATATGAACATTTAATAATATAATTTATAAAATAAACATGAGTTTCTTTGATATATATTTTATTGCTTTATGCACACGTAGAATGTGAAATTATTAAATAAATTAAAATAAGAATTATTATAAGTGAATATATGCCCATTAAACACATGGAAATAGTTATTTTTTCAACGCATTCATGCAAAATAAGTAAAACTAACAATACCATCAATTTAAATCATAGAACTAATTTCTCACAGGTAACTTGTGTAAAAGTATGCTAATTAAAATAGTATTATGATATTTTAAGAAGAAGAAAAATGCCTATCAGCATGTTTCTGACTTAGATACCTGATTGTAGGCTACTGGTAATCTTATTTATTTTATTGCATTGTTTCAAGCGTCTTTCAAGATTTTATGAATGTTTTACAGAATATTGAATCAACTCTCGGGATCTCAGCAATTTGCTATTGGTAATAATTTGGAAGATAAATCATATTGTCAACACGAATTTAATAGATAGCTTAACCTTATCACATGTTATGAATTAAGAAATGAGTCATTTACTATATAAAAATTGTATGCATGAAGAGTTCAAATATGTTTATTGCAGCAAGAACTGTAAGAAAGTTAACCATGACTTCGGTACCTCTGAGGCTACTGCTCTTTGCCAATGGTGATATGAACATATAAAGAACAACAATGGTGATATGATCAACAAATTATACTAGAAAATAGTTCCTTATCATAGTTTCAAAGTAATATCGTTTCTGTTTACAGCATCATGATAACTGCTTCCTTATTTGACATCACTTTGGTGAATGTACAGCCTCAAAGTGGATTGCAAATCATTATACTGTCTTATCACTTGGAAATAGGGTATGCGTGACATTGAATACAAGCCTTAGTCTAATTTTGTTCGCCCTATTGACATTTGAGAAATAGCAATGTTCCTTGCTTTCGCAATACCAATGGATCTACCTTTCATTCTAACACAGCTCAACACAATGATTCAGCAAGACTATTATCGATCGCGCAATGTCAATATAGTACGGATTATTTGGTAAAGAAAATTTTACTTTTGAAGATATTTTGTCAAAGTTTATCGAGCAACTGAGGCTTGTTAAATTTTTAGGTGTTATTGCTACTGAAAATGTCTCTAAATTCAATTCATGTATGTTTTACAATCAAAAATAAATGTACCGGTCAATAAATGACTTTGCTTTATTTTTTATGCTTATCATGCCTTAAACTATGTTACTAGGAAATGTAAATGTGAAAAATTTCAATGCTTATCTATCCAAAATACTTGCTATATATACTTAGCAGTCAATCACACCTGCAAGTTTTGGCTTTCACTATGCACAAGTTATGAATGTTGAAAATAACAAAGATTTACATTTATTTCTTTTTATTTTAGGAGTAAAAACCATTGCAAGAGAGACATAATTTTCAGCTTTATGCTCCGAAAAGAGTGACGAATAATGATAAGGAAAGCAGTTCACCACGCTGTAGTGACATTTTTACAGCAAGAGTAACTCCAGACTGGTAAATTAAAATAGCAGACCGGGATTTATTTTTGAACATGTAGTTTATAAATCTAGTACCAAGAAAAAAGATATTTATTTTTATTTGCCTTCTTCATAATTACAATTATAATTTTGTTAAACATTAAATTTTTGTTTAAAGTTTAGTCAATTAAGAACTTTAAATTTCTACCACCATAAAATTTTCTTTAAGCACACCACTTGGACTCTTCCCAGCGGAATAAGAACATTTCTTGAGATACTTTAATTTAACTTTATTATTGAGAACATCCAGTAACAAAATATCTAAATTTTCTTAAAACATTACTAAAAATTCAAGCATTTCTTTAATATTCCATTTCTCTAAACATGCTTTTTATTCTTTTACCCCCTACTCAGATAGGAATTTATAACAGTATACGAAACAATCAGTTATTCTTAACAATATATGGCATATTTTTTCTTCTGGTCTTAGTGAGTGAATTAATTTCTTACTTTTATTAGGTTGAATTAAGCGGAGAAATTCAATTTGTTAGAATCATTATTGTATAATTAGGCTTACAAATAAACATTTTAATCCTCAATATCCAAATGAATTCTATACTTAGTTTTAGTAGAATTTATTTTAAAAAATAAATTCCTGCACTACTAATATATATATATATATATATATATTATAATGCCTTCCGCACTTAGGATCTTAGGATATACATATTCAGCCCCCTAAAAGGAGCGAATGTGATATCATTCTATACAGTAGGGCCCCCAATGTGTGTGCCATCTTCTTCACCCCAAAAATGAAAAAATACACAATGATTGAAAGGAACATACATGCTCGAAATAGGACTTGAACCTGGGATCCACTGCTTCGAAGTTAGGGACGCTAACCACTCCGCTATCGGTTGACTAAATTAAAAATAAGTATTAAATAATAAATAAAAATTAATGGAACATTACATACATCTCGAAACATTGCATAAGAGAACGAAAAATTATTGTTCAAATCTACAACAAATTCTTGTCTTCTAACTTCAATTGCTGCAAAGTAAACGATTGCGCAACATACTTTCCTCTGCTATTCTCTACAACTCTTTTCACAATTTCCATTGAAACATGTGATGATTGTAATCGTAAACCAGTGATTTTTTAATGTAAGGGAGCATAATCAAATATTCAGTACTTACTATCATATTTTGTGTATGCTGATACAAATGCATATACTTATGTACGTATACTCTATGTTGAAAGTAATGTTATAAAAGAAAAAAAAAGTCTACAGTGTGTATATTAATTGGATCAAAAATTTGTAAATTTTATAAAGCTTTCATTATTTTATTGATAAATACTTTCAAATAGATTTTAAAACCAAATAATATAAAATCAAATCAAAAAGAATATTTTTAATTTGTGGAATCTTTGAACTGGCTTTCTATATTCCCCTTCCCATTTTTCATCCATGAAGTACATAGTTTTTAAATTAGCAGATTAAATTTATTATAAAAAATTCAGGTTTGAATTTGGTGTACTGATTCTGAAATTTTATAGTATACTAATACGTAGTTATTGCCGTCTAGTAAATTTTAATTGTAATCATTTTCTAAATAATTTATTTCAATTAAATAAATTTAGGTTATTTTTATGCAAACAAACTAATCTGTATTTTAAATAATGATATTTTTAATTTTAATAATAATAAGATAGTTTCAGAATGATTGCATAAATCATCTATTTTTTGAAATGCCTGGATTTTCAATGAAATGCAGGTAACATTAAGAGACATAACTTTGCTTATATGAGTTTTATAATTTTTTTTGTATTTCACTGCTAATTAATCCCTTTTACAAGTATTATGCAATTCATTTCTGAAAGAAGTAATTTGAGTATTAGTATCATTCAGTCAAAGGCATCCATTGAAAGAAACTGTCCTCTCCATGTTAATAGGGTTAATAAGAGATATGTCGATATATATCAGTTTTTTAATGACTTGGATACAAAGATAAGAATATGTGACTCAGTATTTATATATATATATATATATATATATATATATATATATATATATATATATATATATATATATATATATATATATATATATATATATATATATATATATATATATATAATCCTTTTGTAATATTTTGAATAAAAAATATACAATTATGTTACATGTGATATTACTTTATATAATAAACAATTAAAAATTATTAATTAAAATTATTAACAATTAAAATATTTTAGATGCATTAAATGAATTGAAATTAAATTTAAATATTTTAAATTTAAAATAGCATTTTTTAATATAATAAATTTTGGAACAACTAGCCTTATCCAATAATTTTGTGGAAATATTTTAAAACATGACTTCACAACAAAATCTAAGTATATTTTCAATAAACATTTTAAATTAAAAAACGGAAATTGAAATAAAATTAGTTATATACATTTTTCATTTAGAAAAAAATTAAAGTAATCTGAAACTGGCTACTGGTGAATAAATTATTACGTATATTTGTTTAATTGTGCAGAGTATTTTGAATGTACTGTGTTCCCTCGCCACTTCGCGCTTCATATTTTGCTGCTGCTGTGATTCGTGGATTTTTCTAAAATACTCATCAGAAAATAAAAATTTAAAAAAAACCATGTCGGCAGCAACATTGCGAAAAGGATCGGTTTCATGTTCATGCAAGAGAGAAAAGGATCCCTGAAATTCAAACAAAGAGATTAGATGACATACTAAGGGCTCTGATAAATGCGCGTGATTAGTTTCCAATGAGAGTAAGAATGGATTTATCCTTGTAAGTTTATTGTCCGCACTTAATCGCAGCTTTACCTAGCACCTTCTTTTGTAGCATCTTGCCCTCGCACACTTTATCTTAATGTTGTGTTGGCGTCTTATTTTGATTTACATATTTTGCATAAGAGATAATTTTTTTATAAATTAAGCCCTTATAAAACCGTCTAAGCATTGTTCCCTGGCGAAAGCTTTTTCCGGGCGCCCAAGAAGAAGAATATGATGACCATCGCCAAAAAAGTGAAACTTTTAGAAATGATCAAAGAGGGCAGTAGTTATACATTTGTGGCATGCCATTACGGGATGAATGAATCCACAGGGCAATACATCAAGAAAGAGGAAGCAAACATCTTAAAAACTGCATTCAATAAAGAAGCGAAACGTGTGGTAACTCCACCTAAATACACAATTCTGAAAGTCGGAGCTGTTCTGGCATTGTGGATTAGTGATTGTAAGGAAAAAGACTGTCAGTTTGGACACTAATATGATCTGGACAAAGCTCTCTACGACCAAATATTTCCCGATGACGATAATGAAGAGTATGAAAAAGGTGTTGACAAATCTCAAACAAATAATAGCGCTGCAAAGAGTGATTAGCCTCCTTGTAAACGAGGCGTTTTAGCCAGCAAAGGCTGGTTCAAAAAATTGCAAAAAAGATACGGCCTCAGAAACGTGTTTCTGTATGTTGAGGCTTCCTTGGCTGACAAAGATGCTGGTTGTCGTTACGGGGAGAAAGAGTTTCCTTACCTCCCTGCACAAGTTTTCAACATGAACAAAACACGCTTTTTTTGGGAAAGGGATGATTTCTTGTAATTCCTGTTCAAGGATAAAGTAAAGAGGCCAGGCTTCAAGACTCACAAAGCCCCCGTGACTGTTATCATTACTGTCAATTCTGAAGGTTTTATGCTTAAGCCAGGCCTTATTTATAAAGTCAAAAATTTACTGACATTAAAAAAATACGGCTCTGTTAACCGTGTTCTGTATGCATAACTCAAAAGCCTAGATAATGAAAGTCCTAACCCTTGAATGGTTCCTACATAGCTTCATTTCCCAATTAAAGCCGTATTTGGTAGAAAAAGGCCTTTCCTGTAAGGTCCTTCTCCTGATGGACTGTTCAGGAGACCAGGCAACGGACCTGCAATATGAAGGTATGTTAATAGAGTTTCTGCCCCCGAACACTACATCTCTAATTCACTCGGTAGATCAAGGTGACATTCGTGCTTTTAAGGCACTCTACACTCGCACCAAGATGGAGGGCCTCATCTCGATAGTTCACGACGCCAATGGTGAATCCACCTTGAAAACATACGATATTGTTTTCTGGCACAATTACGATTGCCACAGTTACGATATTGGCTCATGTTTGTCTAATATTCAGCAAACATGAAAAGAGACCATAAATTCTAGTTGGAAGAAATTATGGTCGAACGTGGACATTGATGACAATATAGTCGTGTTGAGGTGGTTATGTCTTTCTACAGGACAATTTTGAAGGAAAATAAAAAACAAAGACAACAACTACTAATCTCCATGTTACTCTCCAAGGTAAAGCCCCTGACTCTGTCGTTCATGCATCCAGCAGAAGAGTCTCCAAATGAGCCAAAAGCTTCTACGAGTGAATTGAAATCCTCTCTTTCGCCACAAACACAAGACTCTTCGCCATTCTCAGAAAGCAACGTTGATTCATGTTTATTACTGCATAAGGTTTTGTAATTAACCTTATTATTTAGCACTGACACGTTTAAGAAAATACGTATACTGTTGATATTTTTGACTTAAATGTATAAATACTGTTGATATATTTAAAACATCTGTGTAACCGCATACATGAAAATTCCTAGGAGCAGATCCAACTTCGTGGTTTTTCAGATTTCACCGAAGGTTCTGGTCCCCATTAAATGCGAAAGGCGAGTGATTCATACATATTAACTTGATTATCATTCCTAATATTATAAAATGATGGTAAGTTATATATATATATATATATATATATATATATATATATATATATATATATATATATATATATATATATATATATATATATATATATATATATAGAATATATATATATGAATATATATATTGGCAATGTCCTTATATTGAAAAAATACGGTTAAGTAATTTAAATGTGTTTAATAATCACCCAAATAATATTTAAAATTATTCTTCAGCAACATTTATTCGTATATTCATAATATGTAAAATACCAAGACATTTTATTTAAGAATGAAATCTTAAATTAAGTATTATTAAACAACCTATAATAGTAACTTTTAGTTTTAAACTAAGTGTAATGAGTAAGAAATATATAATTTAAGCGAAACATGTATCACTTATATAAGTATATTGTAAACTACATTAATTTTGATTATTCAGTAAAGAATGTTTCTTAATAAATTAATACATCTCTTCAAAAAATAAGATTTTAATGAAATGCATGTCAAAACGCAAAATAACAATTAAGTAACTGATGAACAAAAATCTAACTATCGGATGATTATTTGAGCATTAAGGCATGGCTACTTGGTCCTATTAGTTTGGTAATTGAATCTAAATGCTTCTGGAATGCTTTTAAGTTGAGAAACCAATATGCATCATTAATACACAACTTTTTAAATCTTGAAAATTAGAAGAAACTTACGAATACTGACGTATACACTCCTTTCTATCAAATTATAAATCCTTATTATGCAGTAATATTCGGGATCTGCCACAATCAGGAAAATTTTTGTATTCTGATTCTCTTTTTTAAATTGCAGACATGATATAGTTACATTATCATTAATGAATTTTTCATTACTGTCAGAGAAATGTGTAGCATTGACAGCTGTAATTGTCCTGACAGATTATCTAGGTATTTCACGGTTATTTGCTTAAATTCAAGGAATATCAGGACACCACACTCATGCTAGCAGAGCATGAAGCATATGGCAATATTAAAATCATACACGTGCACAGTTTAATTAAGATGGTTGGATTAACGGGTTTGTAGGAATCTTTCTGAATTTGACTTTTTCCATAGAGCTAAATAAGTTGCTGTTCCACCAACAATACTTTCCTTCACCTAGTCCTGAGATAGACACTACCAGTTACATATAAGCAGCCGGGTTGAGTATTCGCGATCTTGAAGCAGGAACCAAGCAAAAAACATTCAATACTTAGCTTGTCATAGTCAGAAATATCACTTCACTTGGATTAGATTGCGACCATGTCTAATTAAATACAACCCTGCAAAGGACATTTTTAACCAACACAACGGCTTTTCGCTTATGCCGTAATTCGAATTCACTACCTTCCGATAATGACGACGCCCTAACCATACATGTCACCACATTCACAGGTCGGCATTCAAAATAAGTTCTAACATTATCCATCCTTCCATATTAGTAATCCTTATCATTCATTACACATTAATCCCTATCTAATCCTAAGATGTTCAGTGCCTTCTTTCCAGACCTCATTGCGAAAGAATTTTTAGATTTGAGTCATAACTGAGTGTTTTTCTTACAGAAACCCGACTAGATATTCCTAAACTGTACAATTTATACCTCAAACTTCAAGATTAAATATTGTAAGAAAATATTTTCTTGGCTATTTTTGTCACTTGAAGAACAGCAGACTTTTTGTTTTGTCTAAAAATTCGTCGTAGTATATACATATATATATATATATATATATATATATATATATATATATATATATATATATATATATATATATATATATATATATATATATATATATATATATATATATATATATATATATATATATATATATATATATATATATATGTATATATATATATATATATATATATATATATATATATATGTATATATATATATATATATATATATATATATATATGTATATTGAGGACACAGTAGTGAAATTGGCTGTTTTAAAAGCCAAAGGCTTTGCTTAGCGTGCACCAATAATAAGTTTTCTTCCAAGTAATGAAAACTTTGTGGTCTTTTGTGATATGAAAGTATGGAAAAGACCACAGAGATCTTTTAAATAGTCTTTATGAATCTTCAAATTATGTGTAATCTATCGTCATAAAAATTTACATAATTCATTCCTTGCACAGTATTTTTTAACAGATTTGCTTATTAAATAGGAAAATGACGTGATTGATACTTTAATGACTTCAAATATCAAATTTTAACTAAATCATGAAACAGACACTATTTGATAAATTTTCAGACACTCTTCAAGCAATCTCCTACTAAGTAACATCTGTATAACTTCTCCCATCGGCTTTATTATCAATTGATATAGCTTATTTTTAAAACTTTTTGTATCGATAAATTCCTGTATTAATAATAATGCATGATACGTTGTATTTTAGAAGTTAAATTGCATAGTTTAAACATTGTTTTATATACTCAATTTTTCCTAAGATTCAGAAGTTTCATGTACAACTAAATAGTAATATTGCATATATGTATATATGTATATATATATATGTATATATATATATATATATATATATATATATATATATATATATATATATATATATATATATATATATATATATATATATATATATATATATATATATATATATATATATATATATATATATATATATATATATATATATATATATATATATATATATGTATGTATGTATATATATAGTATGTACATATATATATATATAATTTATTTATGTTTTCGTAAATGTGAATGAAAAATATACTTATTTTCGAAATTCAGGTATTGATTTTCAGAACAATTTACAAATAAAATGAATCTCTGAGTTAAAAAGAAAGATCTTTTCTAAACATTTTATAATGACTTTTCCTTATTCGATAGTTATTTTTGTATATTGTTAAAAGTTTTTTTAAGCAGAATTCAAACAAGAACACTTGTTTACGTCATAGTTTTCTAGTTGTTCTTCCTAGTTTCACTTAGTTTATTGAACTCTGAATAAGCTATTCATTAATACTCTCTCTATGATTATTTTCACGAAATAGTTTAAAATTAATATATTTAAGATTAATTGGGGTATATTAATATTGTCTCTCCTAATATTGAATATCACAACTTGCACTTTCTCGAATCTTAAAATATAATATATTCAATTATGTTCCTTTCGCTCTTGAATCTTGGTTGATTATAATCAGTCATTTGAAAGACACTTGTTTAATATATATGTTTGCGCGTAAGCAAGTTTAAATCTATATAGCTTATAATCAATGCAATCATATAGATTTGAACAAAGTAAGGTTTGTGCAATGTCTTTAGAAACGTAAGGTTACAGTGTAATGAATCAAAACTTGTGATTATTCAATGTTTTAAGAAAATGTATAAGTAATTATATTTCAGTATCAAATAATTTTGCCTTAAAAGCAGTTTGTATTTTATGTTTACTATTTCTATTTTCTAAATATAGCACACATTTCTTAAAATTTAACAAATGAAATTAAGTTGTGAGTACTGGAGTAAAAACTTTTCAATAGTAATTGGATGAAATTAAAAATAAATAATTGCTGCAAAACTAACATGTACAGAAAAGCTCCAATTAAAAGAGATTTACTGCTAAACAGATAAGACACAATTAAGACACTATGTAAGTATTTTGCTTGCATCTTTGCTAACAGCAGTGCCTATTGTTCAAGCTTAAATTAAGATATACTGTAAAGATTTGAAATCTCACTTTCCTGCATTATATTCAAGATAGTTTATATTTTATTGTAATACATTACACTTTATTTTAAGTAAATTTAATTTTCGCTTAATGTTAATTAAAATTTTTAATTTTATACAAAAATTTTGCATTTATGATTTTACTAATATAAACAAATTAATAATATTTGCGTAGTTTGTAAGGCTATTTTAAAATTTATGTTATTGTGTTAAAATACAAGAAAAATTTTAAAGGTTCACGGAATACTTTATTTAGTAATAATTGTGCATTTTAAAGTGCATAAATGTTTCTCCAAATCTTCTATATTTTATTATTTTCCATTTTGTCACCAAGGTTTTGAAGTTTAAAAATTAAATATTTATTATTATAAACAGAAAAAAATGAAAAATATTATTAACATCTTTTAGAAAAATAAAATACCGAAAATGTATATCATTAAAATCATATAACATTTTCAGGGGATGATAGGAACAATTACTAATTTACAAATTAAACCAGAATAATGAATTAACAAATATGTCTAAATTATCTTTCTTAAAATAATACAATTTGTGGTTGAAGTATGCCAAAATAGCATTATAAAATGCTATTTTCACAAGCTAATTTTATTTTATATATGTAAGTATGTAAAATAAAATTTAATAAGTCTACATATTTACATTAATTTTATTTATATCACTACTTTAATTTTATTTATATTTATACTGGAAGGTATTTGAGACTTGCAGCATATTTTAGATAAAAACATACAAATTATCTTTCATTAAAACATCGAAAAACAATTAAACGTTATAAAATTGATGAGCAGCGTTGCATTTTTAAAATAAATTTTTTAAATAAAATTTTTAAATAAAAACCATTGTTCAAATAAAAACCAATTAACAATGTTCATGATGAAATTTTTACAATATCTTTACTAATAGCAATTTCTTACATAAAATATAATTTTTACAGCCCGTATTCCTCAGAAAACCATGTCCCAAGTAAAGTAATGAGGAAACTGCTTTTTATTTGAAATAATTAGCAGTTAAGATATACCCATTTAGAAGTTTTTCAAATTTCATTCAAGTTATGAGGATTGTTTTAAAAACATTTTGTTTATGCAGTCTTTCAGTGAAATGTTACCATATGTCATAGAATAATTAGTCTATGAAACATTGTAAGAAATTCGGAAATTAACTGTTGACTTTTGAAACTGTAATGCTGTTAAAGCTTAAGAGGATATCTGCATAATATTTTAAATTTTTTTGTTATCAGTTAAAGCAAGATATTAGTTTCAAATAACAAATAATTCATTTAAATTTATCAACAATTTGACTAATTAAGAATTATTTGACTGATATTGATATAATCATTATGATGTTTAAAATATTGCCAGATGTGTAAAAATAAACAACCAAATTCACATGCTCACTTTATTATTATTTTTTTAAATTTACAATTTTTTTTTTCAAAAAGGCATAAAATAATTGTTAATTATAAAATCAAATTAGTTATCATTTTTATTTTACAAGTATTTCAAATCTCTTATCCAATAATATTTTGTGCAAATGTAGCACCACATTTGGCAAATTTTTATAGATTTCTAAAGTTAAATTTCCTTACTAAGTTTTGTGATATATTTGTACAAATAATCTTAACTTTTACCAACATTTTTCATTTTGGTGTTTCATTCTAAGTCAAATATATTTTTTTATTTAGTATTGTATTGGAATAATAATTTGATAATGTGAAAAAATTGAATTTAGCAAATAATTTTCATAACTATCATTTATGATTGTTAAAAAATATTAATGTTGAAATTGAATTACCAATTCCCTCAATCTATTATTTTTTTAAAAAATACCAAAATAATATTTTAAAATATTTTGAAGTAACCATTGAGATACAGAGTTCAATTTCTTCAAGACAAATTTGGAGAATTAGAGAATCTTAGGCTCATTTATACAAACAAGATCACTAAAACGTAAACATAATGCATAGAATCTCTCAAATTTGGATTATAATAAATGAAAAACCATAGTACGTCTTTTACTTTAAATAATCATTTTTGTAAATTATCATAATTTTAAATAAAAAAGTCTCATGCTCATTTTAACTCTAATTATTATTAATCCATAATTTAATGGCGGACAATATAAGTTACTACATCATTTTTAGTTGACAATTACACAAAAGTAATTCATAAATGTTTCTTTATTAACGTTTATGCAATTTGAAAATTGTTTCTCAAGATTGTTATATAAGACATATGTTGTTAGCAATAGATTTTATATGCCAACCGACGACTGAGTGGATAACGTTTTTGACTCCTGAGCTGTGTGTCCCAGGCTCGAATCCTGGTTCAGGCAAGGATGTTTATTTCTGTCTGTGGTTCTCTGTTCTTTCTTATGAGATGATTTACGAATGAGGCCCACCTTATAAACGGGTTTGTGGAGGTATGGCATGGGTACTGCTACTAGCCTCCGTGATTTGGTTATCAGGTGCCCACTGGGTAATGACGAATGAGTAGCAGTTTCCGGCCTTATTGTAGTGAAGGGTTAGTAACCCAAGTGCCGTCCGTAGTAAAAAAATATAGTTAATATGCAATATTTATAATATACTTTTTTGATTAAAAATCAGCTTAAATATTAAATTTTTCGGACATGTATTGATATTTATTAATAATTGAATTACCAATATTTATTAAAAAATATTTTGTAGAACAGAAATCAATTCATTATTTAAAGTTTAAGATATACTTGTAAACATGAAAGTATAGTGTATATACATTTTAAACAATAGAAATTATTATGTTAGAACATTTTAAAAAAATATCTTTATTAAAAAAGATTATGTTTTTTTGCAAGAAACTTACAAAAAGTAGTTGATTTGAATAATTATTTTAAGCTTAATTCTCTAAAAATTATATGGTGAACTTTAACCAATGAAATATTGCCATATTTTATCGTATTTTAAGTAATTGCTCTTCCTTTAAGCAACCATTTTTTATTTGAAATCTCCTATTTTAGAGATAATTAATCCTCATGAGGTTACCGAAACTATTTGTTTCATAAAGTTAATTGGTGGTTTTATTTTTAAAAATTCAAATATATTTTAAGTAGCTATTTTAAAATTCATGAAATAGACAGCATTAAATTTTAGTTTTTTGATTCAAAGTTTCTTTGGAATTTTCAAATGCATTTATTTGATAAAAAATTTTATTTTATTTTTCAATAATATATTAAAAAATATGAAATAAAATACAATGTAATAGTATTAAGGAAATGAAAACAAATAAATGGATGGATTTATTTTAAAATAAATTCTTCGCAAACATTTGTAAGTCATTTTTAATCACTGTAGTAAAAATTACTATAGTAACTATCATCCAATATCTTATTCCTATATAATTATTATCGAGAATTGGAAAAAATACAAGACATTGTTTTCGATATTTAATTTACTCACATTAAGATGAAGTGGTGATTGAGATTAAGCCACATCAACTAATTACTCTAAACATACGCAGCATAAAAATACCCAAATAAAATATATGAATAAATATTATTGCAAGAATTTGCTTAATCTTCATTTATATATTAACTTCTTTTGAAATATTTAATTTTAATAAGTAAATAATTTTTAAAATTTCAAACAACGCTGATATTTAGGATCACGTAATATAGTTAACTCGCATTCTGGGTTAATCATTAGTAACTACATAAAATGCATCCCAAAATTTATCAACAACTGGGAAACATCTTAGGGAATGAGAAAATATTCATATTCCTAATTTACTTATCATATTAATGCATGCTAAAGCTCTAAATATTAAAAAGAAATGTAATGAAATAATTTGCAATTAATATTTTAGATATGATATTCATGTCACTTTATTAATCAAACAGCATTACGTAATAAGGTATTTAGATATACATCTCCAAATTTAAATTTGCATTATTTTTTTATTCCAAATGTTAATATTTATAATATAACAATTATTATTCCATAAAGCCAACATAAGACTTCAAATCTTTCTCAAATTTACAATAAGCTATATAAAGTGATACGTAACAAATATGTCTCTTGAAGATTATTAATACTAAATAAAGATACAATTTTGTATTAATTGTTAATAAGTTGCCCAATTGTATTTATAAATTATTTATAAGTACGACAAAATAATTTATTAAATGTGATATTTTCTGAAAAATGATATCATGTGAAAATACGATATAAGTTCAAAAAAGTTTAGCGATAACTTATGTCCCTTCCAAAATATCAAATGATCTCTGCTCATAACTGTCCGGAGAAACGTTGCGTTACCAAGGAAACATCTTTTTCATGATATTTCATCGTAGGTCATACGATATTATCTGATTAAAAGCAAAATTAATATAATATCTGAGATTTACATTTGACATTTCTGAACATAAGTTACTCTAATTATCTTAAATCTGAATGTTGAAATTAATGCCTTTTCTTAAATTATAGAAATGCATTGGTACTCAGCAGAATCAAATTTATTTAGTTTCTTAAATTTTGTCAATCTCATGGCCACTAATTAAAATTTCCTAATACCCCAAATAGGCTTTCATAAAATAAATAAAATTTTTATATGACATTATTTTATAAAAAATTATATTTATTGTGAAATATACATTTCATATAGTTTATTTTTATAAGAAAGTGGTTTTTCACATATTTGATCTAATTAGTTAATGAAATTTTATAACTAGTGTTTTTAAAAATTTTCTGTATTTCAATCAAATTATTTAAAATAATCCTTATTAAATAACATACTACATTAGTTAAATATTTTACGTAAATATTATTCCTGAATTTGCACTTTAAGATGTCTTATCATATAATACTTAAACTCAAATGCTGGGTTCTAATACAACTATCGTATAAATTTTATATATTTAAAAACACTGAAAAAAAATTTATGTTTTGTCATGTTATGTCTACAACTATCTAGGGTGTTTGTTCAAAAAAATTTTCCTTTATCTCATGTGAAATCTTCCTTGAATTGAAATAAGATAAACTCTGAATCAATTTGTTTAGGGAGTTAAGTAATTGCAGTTTCGCGCTAGATAAATCCGTTGCCAAATTTATTGAAAAATATTCCTCCTTAATGTGATTACATAACGAAGACAACCTACGCAAAATACTTACCAAACCTCCAAAGAAAAGGTTTTGTTTTTCCCCAGAATGGAATCATTAAAGAAAAGAACTTGTAAGATATCACTTTTGGACAACTGCGAAGGCGATTTATTTCATCTCCTAGGATCCCATATATTAAGGCTTAAGTTACTCATGCAAAACCTGTAGGAAATGAAATTCCTAGCTTCTGAAGCCAATAATCCTTTCTTGATATCCTTGGAGAGAATCAACATGGAATATTTCTCCCTAATAAATAGATCACTTCGAAAGAATGTCAAGCAAGTATTTACTCCTTCGAGTCCACTTTATCAGCAGCCTTATTTCGTTACAACTCACTGTGTCTAGGTTTTAAATAAATAAAGTCGACAGAAATGATTAAAGATGATGATTAAATACTTTCATGAGCCTCAGGACATTAATTATTAATATGAAGTTTCTTTGGGCAATTTAAGCTATACGTTTAGTAAATTTTATATTAAGGATTTTTGTCGTGTAATTATATTGGTTCTGTCAAATAACTATGAAAAAAGTTCGAACAATTATAGATATATAAATAAATATTGGAATTCAAGCTTATCATTCGTAGAACATATGTACTATAGTTCAGGCAAGTTTCTAAAATAATTTTTACCAATATTCTATCATTTGTTTCAACTTGGAAATTATATTGAACTTAGGATTGCAAAAATCTCCATTGTGCTTTATCTTCCTAACATGAGACTTCTATCAAATGGATGTAAAAAACGTTACACTAGATTTATTAAAGAATTTTTTTAATTAATAATAGAAGAATTTATAATTAATTATAGAAATCAGAATTGAAATACTTAGATTCCTTATTCTAATTATATATATATACATATATATATTTATATGTATACATACATACATATATATATATATATATATATATATATATATATATATATATATATATATATATATATATATATATATATATATATATATATATATTACATTTTTCTTCACATTCAAGAATCTTCTACTGCTACCAGTTTACATTAAAGTCATTTAAGATTTTACTAATCCTTCTTCTTCTTCTTCCTCTTAGAATTGGGTTTGTATGTCATTGGGCACCTCTGCTTTTATCAGCATTTTGTACCATTAACTCCAAACCCAATGTTTCCTAGTTCCAGTTGCTCGGGTCACCCACTTTATTACTAAAGTCCGATAACCCTTTAATGGAGTCTAGGTGTAACTCTCTAGTATGGATGATGCCTAAAGAGATTAATCTAGGGAGGGCAAGAGCCTCGCATTCATAAATGATATGCTCTGCCGTTTCCTCTTGCGTAGGACATTTCCAGCAGATAGGGTCTTGCTGAAACAGTCCCATCTGGTCAGAGAGTCAGTCATACTAGGGATAGCTTCCTGACTTTCACCAGAAGATGGTTTGGAGGTCATTTCTACCTCAAATGAAGGATTCATTACTGCCCCTTTACAAGACTACCTCTGAGTTCACTTGTCTTTTTCAGCAAAGTCAACTTCAGAGGCATCACCTGCAGATGCAGAAAGGATTGTTATTTCTTGTGTCTTTTCAGCCACAAGATAACAATTTATAAGCTCAGGTAATATAAGTCCACCCAGCATTGCCTGAGATACTGGGCAAGGCAAATTACTCTAGAAGTTCGCCAGGCAACTAGAGGCTCCGTTAAGACACCAATACCGCAGTGCCAATTAGCCCTAGGTACGGATCGCATAACACCAGGGTTTACGGGAGCTGGTTCGCGGCGTCTGATACTATATTCAAGGCTATCCTGTCATTCCTACAGGACGTTCGGTGATCCACCGCCTACCGACGCGCCTGGTAGCTGCTCAGGCCCCAGGTTACTAATTCTTACATTCCAAAGCATTATCTTAAAAGTAATTACAACTCCTTAAGCTTTTTAAAAAATTTAATTGTGATTTTTCATTTGTAAATTATTTAAACTTAACTGAAAAAGAAAACGTTATAATTCACTCAATGTGAAACTTGTTATTTTAGTTGAGAAATCTTATGGTAATCAAAAATTATCAAAATTATTTGAATAGATAAATTAAGAAAATTTATAAAAGACACAGGATTCAATTTAATTTACATCGAGAAAAAATATACTTATTCATTAGCTTGATGAAAAAAATACAAATAATGTAATAAGCTGATATTATTGGAAATATTTGAAACAACTTGGACTGCAGTACAATATTTATCAAAAATTTCATAATTTACTGATTTTGTATGCCTTTAAAAGTCCGTGAAAATGTGCCATATTAATGATTTTTATGAATATGCATTTATTGATTTGCGAAAGTTGCACAAAAAGTGTATAACATTTTATACTATATAATACACACAATAATTTATAAAAATCAGCTTGTAGAACTTATATTAAATGCAATTTTATTTACAATAAATCACTTTATGTAAATGTAATAAAATTTTTAAAAAATCAATTAATAAGCCGTATTTAAATAGAGCAATATACACAAACTTAGATACCAGTGACTTATTTATAGTTTTAGTACAATATTGGTGTTATTTACATAAGTTTATATATATATATATATATATATATATATATATATATATATATATATATATATATATATATATATATATATATATATATATGGTTATAGTAATGCAGAAACGGAGTGATTTATCAGATTTGCTCATAAGGATTTGCTCAGTGTCTTTCGCAGGCCGAAGTTGGAGGAATTTCCGAAACGACTGAATTTATGAACTGTCCAAATAAAGTCCTGGTAAAAGTATGCGGTGCAAGGCAAAAATGTAACAGTCAAAAATCAGTGACATGGCAAATATTTTGCACCATGGATCACATATAACAGTTATGGAGATGTGTTCTGTCGAAAAGACGGCTTCCATTGAGCAACTGACACCCCAGTGAATGAATGAGTTACCGACAATGTCTTCCAAACTATTTTTCAGCTGACATTGCTGAGTCTTGGCCTCCGACACAGGCTCCTGGGTCTTGCACCTATGCTGACTAAATTCATGGATGACGATGGCTTGAATTTGAGAGCGAGGGCTAGAACTGAACGTCCACTGATGGGTCACATATAGAATTTTCCAATAAATACACATTTATGTGATTGGAAAGATGCGCATTGATGTATACGATTTGAAAACTATTAAATAAAACCATCACAGCCATCAGATTCAATGGTGCAGGCTGGAGGCAGGAAAATTATAATTTTGAAAATGTTTTCCTGACATCCTCTAGGTTTACTCACCTTTGTGGAAGACACAATGAATTAATATAAGTTCGTGTATGTCCTTTCCCACCTTGTCCACTCCTGTATGCTCTGTATGTGCATTGTTTTGCCTTTGAACAATAGCATTTTTAAATAAATGAATGAGCAATGAAAATTTTTTTGAATGAATTTTATCTATCTTTTATGAAACACAAAAGTAAACTACAGAAATAAGTATATTGAATACGTGTAGAAATATTTCTAAGTATTATAATCACTAATCCATGTAATAATTTAATAGAACTTATATTAAAGTGGGAGAATAATCTTGTGATTCAATGCAAATATTTTAAGATGATTACATTTTTGCTCAGAAATAAATTAATAAGGGAGTATTACAGGTATTTGTTTGAGTTTTACGAATTCCATTTCATTTTATATAAAATTTCAATGAAAGTTTTTCACAAAACTGGGTTAGTTTGACATTGATATAAATTTAGTTGTTTAAAATTAACAATACGCGATTAATGCATTTGATTTTAAATTCTCATTTTAATGTTTTTCAGAATTATTTGGAAATTTAAAATAATGTTTTAAAATTCGAAACATTAATTATGTAATTACTTACTTAAACATTACTTAAATCATAGAAAAATGAGCTATATTTTTTATGATTTGAAATACATTCTTTATACAAAAATTAATTCAATAATAATATTTATTAACTCTCTTCTTTGTTTTAAAAATTATTAGAAAAGTTTTTTTAAATATAACAATGGATTTGCTTGAGTTGAATGATTTTTGTAAATAATATTATTTCCTGTCTAATTCAATAATTTTACCTGAAGGAAACAAGAATAATAAAAATTATTCTGATTTAAAACATATCTAAACTTATTTTACATGGCAGTTACATAAACAGAAATAAAATGTTGGTTAATTATGAATCCTACTCACATTATAACAAGAAAAAATGCTTTCATACATAAATATGTATCAACTTCGGTTGCTATTTGCCAAAATCAATATTGTGGTAACGAGATGCTATGTTTTATTAATAAAGCAATACTTATGTAATTCTTCTAAAAATAGGTAAAATTTATTCCAAATTCGAACATGCATATTTTTGAGAGACTTCATTACGTTTCGATCTACCTCGCCTGTTTTATTAATGAAAAACTCTGCTAACTAAATTGCATACATTTTCTATTTTTTTTCCAAAGAATGTTTCTGTAACTAAATTAAGGAACATGGTTATAATTCAAGATATTGCTCTAAGTTCCACAATTTTTTCAGTTTTTTCACAAGAAGGCTTCATTAATAAATGTTGATGAAAATATTGAGTATCAATAAACCCATCAATCTGTAATTACATCTGCGTTCCTCCGAGTCTTCCTGTAGTTCAATCGAATGTTATTAACATGTAATTTGAATTATGAACGCAAACTGATGAAACATGAAATGAGTTCGTTGAATTATTTATACGTCTGTGTCAGGCAATGCTGAATTATAGGTTATTCCAGAGTTAATCTCATTTTATATTCTCCTACTTTTATGATAGTTTCAGTCATTTGCTTCACTATTTTAAGAGAAAAGTAAACTCAGCAAGAACTTCACAAATATTTTTATCATAATTCAAACAGAGGGCATTAATTTTCCTTCAAAAATTTAATTCATTTGATATTTTTAGGTGCGCAAAATTCTTATGATAACGTAGTCACCAACTAATCATGCAGACATTTCAATCAGAAAAGCTGAGTTTATATAAAACAGTCTTTATTTTATCCGTTAACAAAGCAAATGATGCCGTAAGTAATTTTGTTAAGTATTGCATACAATTTTGCTAAAATAATATATTTTTCCAATGAAATTATTTTACAATCTTATTTACTTAATTAAGCTAAACAGCTTAGAAATGTCTACTTAATAATCTATAATAGTTATTTGTTATTTTATAACAGTAATTTATTTAAGCAGAATAAAAATTATTTTTATGACACACAATTTATTTAAAGAAAATAGAAAACAAAGCTAATAAAATTTGAAAAATTGAAATGCAAACTGTTTTGTCTACTTAATAGCCTATAATAGTTATTTGTTATTTTATAACAGTAGTTTATTTATCTAGGATAGAAGTTATTTTTGACGACATACAATTTATTTAAGCAAAATAGAAAAAAATCTAATAAAATTTTGAAAAAATTGAAATGAAAAACGTTAATGGCATAACAACATCGTTTCTTTTTAAAGTCATTAACACGAACCATTAAGAAAAATCAGCGAGATTAAATTTAAAAAAAGAGAAAATTAATGTTACTAAAATGATATAGCAATATACGATATTAATGGTACATACAAGTGATAGAAAAGCTGCTTGTACTTAATGAAAAGGAAAATCCAAATTAAATGTATGCGACTTTACATCTAAAGAATAAGGATAGAAAATATATCCACATATGAAGTTTTGCTTAAGAATGACAGAGAGTAGTTTTTATTAAATTAAACATGTTTAACACAAATTCTATTCAACTTATATCAAATTTATATGTTATTGGCATTAATTACAATAACTAATACATTTTAATAAGGAATAGGATAATAAAGTTCTGCCAAGTCATGTTCATAAGAAAAGACACGTTTATAAATACTTTTGTGAATAAGTGATAATATAGCATATTAAAAAATAATATACCATATTTTTAAAATAAACTTAATGATTTAATAAAATGCCTTCATTATATTTACCTCTAAAAAACTGAAGTTAACAGCAAAATCTAATTTCTATACTTTAAATTAATTTTTCAGTGTGAAATGAATAATCTGTTTTTAGGCAAAAGAATAAAGTGCCTATTTTTACCTGAATTTCAGCATTCATTCAAGCATTAAAAAGTGAATTAGATAGATATCTGATTAATTTTGTAAAGAAAACTATGTTAACACTTAAAATTCTTATAAATTTCTCGTCTAATTTTTATTTCCTTAGAATTTTTGGTACGATTTGTATTCCACTTAAAAATTATTTCTCCAAAAACTATTATTTCCATTGAAAAATTGAATTGATAGTGAACTAACAATCCAAATCCATTAAACATATGTATTAATCTATAAAATAGTTTATAAAATTTATGGTCTACAAACTATGCTGCACCAATTGTTGACATCATTTAAAATAATATATATCATTGAAGTTACTTAAATTGTATATATAATTCAAATTGTTTATATTGTTTGAAGTTATTTAATTTCAATATGACCTATATTCTAATTAAGAATATATGAATTAATTTTAAAAGGATTTATTTTGATGTTAAGTATAAAAGAAGCTTTAAAATCATTTAAAGAATATAAGACCTTAGTATTGTTAGGAGTTAAAGTTATTGAGTATACCTAGACAAGGGATGATAACTATTAATAAAATTGAAATTTTTCTGAATATATATTTAGTTAGATCAACAAGAGACTTATTTTTATACTTTGATTCAAAGAGTGTTTGTAATAGAAAACTGTATGTGACTTGACTTTAATCGATAAAATTAAATTAAAATTACATGGTTAAAATACTAATTAAACAATTAGTTGAATTAGAATTCAAGTAAATGTAAATTTTTGAAATCCAGCATATTTGATATTGTTGACCTATTAATTAAATTATAATATCATGTCTTATCTTAGCGTTTTCATGTTTTCTATGCATACACTGAGAGAGGGGGAGAGAGAGGGAGAACATCACCTCAAGGTAAAATATAAAAAGAAACAAAACAACGAAAATCTATATGTCGTCACAGACTATTTACTTTTTTTAGAATAATTATTTTCATAGACTTCATATTTCTGAATAAAAAAATAATCTATAAAAGTACGAAAAACTTCTTTGTGCCATAATGAGAACAGTAAACAATTCTTTGGGCAGAGATTAAGAAATTCAAATTGCGATCTCACTTGAACAGATAAAATCTTCCCCGAAAAAATGTCGACAAACAGTCACTCTGCTTGATTGGAAACATAAAAAGAAGCACATTTGAAGCAAACATTTTATATTTCCATGAACATCTTGAGCACCGTAACGAATTATAATAATGGAAAGTAGAAAGCCAGTAATGAAAGTGGTTTTTATTCATCTATTTCAGAATTTCATCATTTTGTTTCCATTTACAATCTTGGAGAACGAATAGCATGTGCAAAATGTAATGATCTGATTTCTTAAAGATAGTAATTTAGAAAATTTCTCCTACGAATTACAATTTAAGAGAAAAACTTATCATTAAAACTTTTTTGTAATTTTTATACTTTTTAAATAAGCTTCTTAATTTTCGAAAAAATTAAAAATTTCTATTTCTTAATATACATACATATACACATATATACATATATAGATTCAAAAACACGATTAAACTCTTAAAAATAACAACAAATGTTTATTAATTTTAGTTTTCGATACTTCGTGTGGACATAGTCTCGAAAAGCGGAAAACCGTTCTGAAAATTTCAAATTCCGAAACGGTTGATATATATATACATATATATATATATATATATATATATATATATATATATATATATATATATATATATATATATATAGATAGATAGATAGATAGATAGATAGATAGATAGATAGATAGCTATAGATATAGTGCAAACAATATGGAAATAAAGTAGTGCAAATCAGAAAAAATATTTCACTTTAATTTCTACGCCTGGAATATATTCAACCAAAATGTTACCATTTTTAAAAAAAATTGTATAATTTTGTCTCCGAAGTTCACTTTTTTCTAAGGTATATCTAGAACTAAGGAACATGAAGTAAGGGTCAATGTTAATATCAATCAAAAATTAAACCGCTTTGCAAACATTTGTTTTTATATTTTTCAAATTGGTTCAATTGATGTCCACTTTGCTATAAGCCTTTAAAATAAACATAAAATTTTAAAAATAATAACTCTGCAAATAAATTTTTCTGTCACCAACTTTTAAATACATTTCCAAAAATTTCCTAGAAATTTCTTTATATAATTTTTTAAGTTAAATAAATAAAAATTATATTATAAATAAATTACAGGTTTGCAAATTTTCCATTGAAATAGATAATTATAATTGTTCAACAAAACACTGCAATCTGATGCAATACACTTGCATTACGAAAATCCATGAAGACATAAGACAAGTAATTAAAATAGAACAAATAAAATACGGAATTAAATTTGAAATCTTATAAGTTAGTATTATCTGTAATTTATCATTTTAAACTATATTACTGGAATAAATCATCTAATACCAACCTATTAAAATTGTAAAGGCCTATTGGTTCATAAACACGTATTTGTATAACCTCAAAAAGTCCTTAAATCGTCTGATTATATTGTAACTGTATTCCAAAGAAAATCTTAGCTAAGTATATATATTTCTAAAATAATAGTGTAAAATTTAAAATCAATAATATGATGGATTTCAATAAGAATTTATCACACTAATTTTCATTCAAAATGGATACCTTATAATGTTAGTATTAAAATGGCTTGTCTCAATAATATTTGCATCGTTTAATGTAATCCTCATATTAATATGAGGCTAATGTTTTTTAACTCTGACTTTTTTCAGTTATTCAAAAGAATAAAATTCAGGAACTATAAATGTCGACGTAATAAATTCTAATATTAATTTAAATTTATTTTTGATATATTCCCAAATTTTCGTAAAAGTTATTTTAATACCAATTTAAATATGTACTACTTGTTCTTAAGAATATTATAAAATATAATAATCATATTATTCTCCAGAAAGACAGCAAATAGCTGAAAAACTAGCATCGAATTATCTAATCTGCCTTCAAAAAGGATTTAGAGAGTTATTGTAGAAACTAATCACCATTGATTTTAATATCCATTCATATAAAATACTGCTAGAATTAAGATGAAATTTTTAATCATTCAATCAATCTAATCAATCAAAAGGAAAAGGAATTTCCTTTGAAACACACATTTCAACTTTCTACACAACCTTTAGAATATATATTTATACCCAATTTTTTCTATGGAAATATATAAAGGAGACTTTGCATTTGCAAATAATTACTTTCTAGTGGTTCATAGTAAATAAAAATAATAACGAAAATGTATTAATAAATCATTTTAATCAATTAATCATATGAATATTTCTGTAAAGCTGAAATGATTATGAGTAATATTACATAAGATAAAATGAATAAACTCGCTTATTCAATCCTCATTTTTTTTTGTATAAAGATAGTTAAAAATATTTTTTTCGTGCATCAAGTTAAAAATTGAAAGACTTATATTGCAAGACACAAAATCTTAAGGAAAAGTGTTAACAATAATAGGAGATAAAATATATTTAAGTAAAAAATAGTCTGTGTAGTAGTGTAATTATTTTTATTTTCAAATTAGAATCACTGTTAATGTGTCAAAATGGACCCAGTATTTTTAATTTCAGTTTTTTATCTATATTCATCACTAAAATTTTACTTAATAAATAAAATAATCTTTAAAATTTCCGTAAGATTTTAACAAAAGGCAAAAATTAATGTACATTATGTACAAACGTAATAGACATGAGAAATAATTAAAATTTACAATAAAAATATTTTTTTAATACATAAAAGCAGCTAAAATTGAGACGGAATAAATTTATGATGGTTTATATCCATCATAAACTTAGGATGCAGGGTCGATGCAATTACTTGTTAATCGTCTTATTTTCAATACGAAAATCGTTAATTTCTAAAGCATCTGTAAATTTTGTATATATTTGATTTAAATGCTATTTGAAGTAGGGAGAGAAAAAATAAGATAAATATTCGTTTATTGCATTGACTTGAGATTCCTTTTATCTTATTTAAACACATGGTAGTAAACATTATTCCATTTAATTGTTCACTGTGTTCTGTATTTCAATTTTGAAATTGTTACTCATTTTTATTTCATTTGAATATTTCTCATTTATTCAGCCATAGCTTTTCTCTTGAAAATATGGCTCCTTTAAATGACTGTTCCTCAATAATATTAATTCAAGTGGATCGTAAACTCGTTGCATTCAATATAATTTTTGTTTTTAATGTGGATTTGTGCAAGATGTATAGTGTATGCACAATTACTACTGATATATTAAGAATAGAAAATATATAACGAGAAAGGTTTTAAATTTTCTCCTATTAGTTTTTATCCACAAATTTTGTAGCATTAAATTTTTTTTCTAATATTTCTATTGATTCTTTCCCAGAACTATAGTTATGCATTTCCTCTCTCTGTCGATTTTTAACACAAAAATCCCCTTAAAATATGTATTAATATGATAAATATATTTCCATCTCTTTCTGACTCTATATAAAGATATGCTGGTTTTTATAATAATAAAATACGCTTTCTATGATAAATGTTTCAAGTATATGTAATATTGTTTGATAAATAATCTTTTGTTCCAATAAAAAAAAAAAAAATTACATTTAAGCTCACTGACTAACATTAAATAATGCAATATCCGTGTTTTATTAATTTTATTTCAAAATAAAATCGCATAGAACGCTGAAATATTTCATGAATGCAATAACTATAAAACTTCAGGAAAAAGCGTTTCTAGATGAAAAAATTAGTCTTTTTTTAAAAAAACACAAATGCATTAATTTACATGCAAAAAAGTAATTTTGAAATAAATTTGAATCATTATAAGGCACATTATATATTGAATACATAATATATATATATATATATATATATATATATATATATATATATATATATATATATATATATATATATATATATATATATATATATATATATATATATATATATATATATATATATATATATATATATATATATATATATATATATATATATATATATATATATATATATATATATATATATATATATATATATATATATATATATATATATATATATGTGTGTATATATATGTGTATATAAATATATATATAAATATATATATATATATATATATATATATATATATATATATATATATATATATATATATATATATATATATATATATATATATATATATATATATATATATATATATATATATATATATATATATATATATATATATATATATATATATATATATATATATATATATATATATATATATATATATATATATATATATATATATATATATATATATATATTCTTTTAAGAGGGTCAGTTAATTTTTTCTTTTAATTTAAAATACATATATTATAGCTATAGTTAAACCCAAGGATAAGCGGAATCCATTTTACTTTTAAAGATAATGCAAATAGCTTTAACAGGAGAATTTGACATTAAGGACATGACACTTCACGGAGAACCCCAATTGTCTAAGTTTTAATTTATGTAAATTGTGATTTATATAGAAGTCCAGAAAATTTGCCTCCCAAAAAATATCAGACTAGAATATATATCCATAAACTTTAGTTATTAGTTAGAAATTTTATATCTAGTTAAGCGGGTTGATTTTTATATTTAAATAAAGGACAAATGAATGTTGGAGTGTATTAATAGTTAAGCATTAATTTAATACCAGAAAAGTACATATTTTTCCTATAATAATTTTTGTTCATTTTTTCTGTTAATTTAAAATATATGTTGAAATTGAATTTATTCCAAAATTAAATGGAATGATTTTCACTTTTAAGGATCCAAATTACTGTTTAAATGTAGCCAATAGAAATCCCAGTTATTTAAGTTTTAAATCATTTTACAAATATTTAAGAAATATACCTCTATAAAAGTTATTAAAAATGTTTAAGTATAAACAGTAACTCATCTAAAATATTCTTTTTAACATGTATTTTTCAATTATTTCAAAAGTAAATTTCGGAATCATTTAATATGAAATATAAGAAAATATGATGTATAGTAATTTCACTAATAGAGCAGTAATATAATAATGATTTTCAGTAGAATGTATATTTTAAGCCATTTTCTTGGTTATAATGTAATGATTAATGGAATAGTCGGAAAAGTATTATTAACAAACTCATCTTCCCTTAATACTAGAGTACTGAGAAGTAATGTTTAATATTTGATTTATTTCATTATTCTCATATATTAATTAATTTTGTATTTATTATTGTTTGTGCACTGTACTTATGTATTTGAGATTTAAAGTTTTCAAGCAAAAATTTAACAATCGCCTTAAATATTCATTATGATATGTTTATATTAAACGCATTTACTTTTAAATGTGATTGATATCACGATATTCGATATTGATTCAATTTAGAAATAATATTATTTTTATCTTTACTTTTATGATATTGAAAGTTGAATTTTATAACTTATCATCATATATTTCGAGTTCTTATCAACAATGCAGTGATTTAAAGAGTAATATGTATAATTTTAGCTAGATATGTACCAATCTTATTAAGAGAAAATTGAAACACCCATCATAATTTCTTATAATTTTTATTGTATTTTGGCAATGTTGTGTGCTTCTAAATTTCACTTGAGTCTTGGATGTATAAATACAATCTGGAATTCATATAACTTGTATTGTTTGATAATACTTAAGTTATTGCAGTTAAGCAGTAAATTTTATGTCTGAAATTTAGGCATTTTATTTTGTTTCCTTTTTTAATCCTTTTATACATTTATGTACACTTATTAAATTTAATATGTATAAAAACTAATATCTCCTGTAATCAATATTAATTTTAAGTTTAATATAAGAAAATAAGCATAAAACAGGAAAAATCTTTGCAATATGTGTGAAATTGCACTTTTAAAAAAAGATAGTTTGCCAACACTCGATTAATATCATAATTGTCTACCTCTTTTATGATTTAAAATACATTTTTTGACAATTAATTTACACATAAAATTGTTCTTACTAGATTGGATTCACTTAGTAATTTTTAAGAATGTTCGTAACAATAATTTAAGAAATACAATATCCAAAATTTATCATTCTATTTTTAAAAAATGATACAAAATCACTTCAAATTACGAAAACATTTTGATTCAAAAATAGCCAGAAAGAAATAATATTATTAAAGTAATTTTACTTTAGTAAAATGTTTTCCCACAAATGTAAAGTTTGCAAAATTTTGAATACATTAAGTAGTTTCCCTAAAAAAACAAAAAAACTTTTAATATTTGCTAATATATAGCTAAAAATTATATTCAATAATAATGGTATAATTTTTCATATTTAACTAATATTTATATGGAGTTTCAAAATACATCTTTAAAAATGCTTTTATATTGCTTACTCACATTTGCAAATTGATATTATAAAATGTACTTAATGATCATCATTCACATAAAAATTATTTTCAATTCAATTTACTCCGCAGAATATTTTGTTAGTAATTTTTTTTATACATAGGGTTTTCATAGCATATTTGTTTTACTCAAGTACGTTTGTAAGATTTTATTCAATAGCCATTTTTTCAGTTTATGTGTAAGTTGGGATGTCAAAAAATGATAAGTGGGTTTCTTCTTACCAGATATGATTTTCGAACCATGTGGAGGTAATCGTCTTTAAGTAATTAAAAGATTTATGAATCTATTCTGATGTTTATCATTTTAGGGCACAGTTAAATCATAAAATCAAACGGCAAGATATGTTTCCTTATGTAATTCCTCAGAAACAATTCTACGTATGGTGAAAGAGCCAAAGTTATATTTCTTTTGCACCATTTGATGGGTATAGCAATTATTTTAGATCAACATTTTCTGTAATGGCAGACAATCTATCTGGGATTACAACTGAAATTATCATTGCAATGCGTTATTCATTCCGAAAGAAACTGCAACCGTTAAGAAATCATGTAAAGTTCCGGAACACTGTAAGATGAGATGGGAATTTATTTCCAAATGATAATTTTGTAGACATGGAATATTCTCTTATTGAATGATTCTATTTTAAATTTATAAAATCGTGTTGCAGTTAAATAGTGAAATACATTTATATTAGTATATAACTTAACATATTTTTATGTCTAATCATTAAACATCTTTTTTTTATTTTTCGTATACAAGTACATTGAAAATTTCAGAAATATCAACAAATGTAATACGAATTAATAATTTAATACTCAGATATTTTAAATAAAGACTTTTGATGGAAATATTTTATAATTAGGTAAACTGTATTCTAGGAATTTTTTTGATTTTAAAATATCTTTTGTCTTTCGAATCGTTTCAGCTGTAAATAAATATATTAAACATGGAGGGGTGTCAGATGTTTGGTAAATTTTAAACTAATTTTTTGCATTATTCAGTTAATTTTAAAAAATGTTTGATCAAAACACATTTAAAAAGTACAATTAGATAATTAACTTAGCAAACCTTTAACACTTTAGGAGCCTAATTTTTACAACGATACAAAATTAAGTTTTTTTTTAACTTTTCGTTTTTGTGATAATGATTTTTATTGCACGTAGTACACTGTTTTCAATTCTGTATTGTATTGTATAAATTTCTTTATTAGCAACACCCGGAACTGTAGCTTTAAATTTTTAAAGATATTTAAAATTTATCAGCAATTTCTAAATGTGTATAAATATTGCTGTAAAATTTTATAGTATTTTAATATATAAAACATTGATTTTTTTATCGTGTACAGTAATTTCCACAAAAAGTAAATATTTTATATATCAGTTATTTATTACCTAAAACATTTAGTCTTTATAATTGGTTTAAGTGCATAATTTAAGTAATTCGGAAATAGTGCAATGACATATCATTAAATATTAATGTAAGTGATTTATTTGCTATAGAGTTTAATTTTAAGAGTAACATTTTTTATTGTTAAATATATTTATGAGTGTATGCAACAGAAAAAATACATCCAAAACAATGTAATTTAAGGTAAGATATTATAAAAATAGCCGGACATAGTTTTAAGGAGCTCTCTTTGTAGAGAAACAATGAAGAAGGGTTGAACTTAATAAAATATCTCTAGAATTTTAAATTCCACTACTTATGAGATTTTTAAGGAAAAAAAATATGACACAAATCATCTTAAAAGTTTGCTCACATCAAATAATCTGTATTTGAAATACCGATGAGAGCTTCAAACATGATAGAAAATCACTTTATATGGAATAAGGAATGGCTTAAGTGTTATGTCAACACAGCGAAAAATTTTCTAGAAGTTATGATTGGCCTTGATTCCTAGCCTATATATCGGGGCCTAAATGTGAGTAACTATGTTAAAGAAGGATTATCTATTTCCTTCACGTAAGCTTAAATAATATTACTGGATATAATTTATAATAATATTTATACACTTTTGTGATGATATTAATTATTTGTAATTATATTTTCTTTTTGTAAAAACTTTATTTCCAGTGACATTTCAAATATATTACTTTAAAATTTCCTTATAAAAGTAACATAAATATATTATATTAATAGAAAAATTTTAAATTAATACATGATATAAAGTAATATATATGGGAATTTTTAAAAAAATCTTTAGGTATAGTTTCATGCTTTATAATATTATGCAGTAAAGTTAAATAGGAAACTAAAATTTATAATATTTTGTTATACATTTTAGCTTCCATTAACATGCATTATGCATTCAGGGAGTGAAAACTTTTATTAGTAATTTTACCGTGACAACTAACTTATAAAGTAGAAACTGAATTACGGTAATAATTTTCAATTTGAAATAAATATACTTATCCGGAGACTCTTTCGTTCATGGATACAAAACAAAACATATTTTCTTGATATTCTTTATATTTAATTTTGAATTTCACAAAAATAAGTGTAATAGAAGTTGTAGAGTCCTGAATCATATTTATACTTTCATTAAGATATCTGAATATGATCATACGAAAACAGTTTAGGCATTGATATTAATTGTTAATTATTATACAAATTACTATTACTTATCAGATTGGTTTTTGAGATAGCTAATATATGTGTAAAGGAAAGAAATCAAGTATGTTGATGATATACCTTTATTATGAATATTTCAGCTTGCTTGAAATTAGGAACAAAAACTGGCAGTAAAAGTACTTTTAACGCAAATTATTTCTTATGTTATTTTATTTTCTTTATCATGGTCTTATATACTTCATATGAGCAAAAACCAATTCATATTTCATTATCAGTTATTGAACTTTATGGTTTTTTCAATGATATACCATTTTCAAAAATTGCTTTGTCATTAAAATTGTTAAATGTTTAAATCTAAAATTGAATACACTATAATTAGCAACCACAGCTATCAGCAGCTAAATAAAATAAATTTAGAAGAGTTTAATTCACTGAATTTGGTAAAGAATAAAAAACACAGCAAATAAGCATAAGTATTTTACATACTTGCCTGAAGCATCTCAAATTTAATAGCTCGAAATAATGCATTTTATATTTATTGTATTTTGTTCGAATGGTGTCTTACTTCTAAATTTTAATATACACATTAAAATACAGAATTAAAGCACCATTCAATATTTTTAAGTATTCAATTAGTTTTCTTGAGTAAATTATCAATTAAAAATGAATTATACCAAATTAAAACGAATGTATTTAAAGTAAGAATTTCTTATTTGCTGGAATCAAAATTAATTCCTCATTATTTACATTCAATATACTCTAGAAAATTATGTCACATAAATGAAAAATGCAAATGCTATTTCTCGTTTTTAATCTGTATAGAACACATAAACGTAATTTGACTGTATTTCATTAATTTTTTCTTAAATTTATTATGAAAATTGAAGGATTATTTTGAGTCTGAACGTCATTAAAATTTCAACATGTTTCGTGCAATTTACAATATTTTATTTTAAAAAGAATTATAATTAAAATTTTTTGGATAGTAAACGTGCATGGATTTTTGCTTACTGTTTCAAAAACAGATATTCTGATGTGATCTTTCTTGTTTGAGTCTATTCTTTTTATAATTCTTCTCACTTTATTAAAGTGTGAGTAAATATATATCTTCACTTACCAAATTAGTAAATAAATGTTCTTTCAGTTGTATAGTTTCGTTGTCAAATACTATTTAAGATTAGAATTTTAATTATTAGAGAGAAATTTATAAAACGAGCAAAGTAATAATTACAAAATTAATTATAATGAAAAAGGCTTAAGGCTCTAACAAAATTTTAAAAACAGTAATATTGATATTAAACAAATTATGTACTCAGTTATTCATTCAAAAATAGTTTCAAAATCTCAAAATATATATTTGATCTAAAATTGGATACATTTACCTAATTTTAGGGAATTTCTTATTTTTGATTTGCATTATTTGTTTTCATGAATCTGAGAATTGCCATCTATAGAAGGAGTTAACTGCATTGACATGGTTTAATAACATAAATATGTACATAATAACAGATTGAATGCAGTTTAAAATGACATGATGCATAAAATATATTTCAGAAAACATTTTACCAAACATAATGAATTTTGGAATCGCTTTTGCTATGATTTTTTTGCATTGTTAATAAAATTAAATATGTTAATATAATTGAAAATGTCTTTAAATCATCACTTGTATATGAAAATTATCACGAAGTAAAAAAACGCATAAATAAATTCCTCGTACCTATTAACAAAAATATATGACCAATCACTTTGTTAAAAAATTTGATAAATATTTGTCGAATTTTAAACAAATCAATTTAAAAATATAACCAATGACTTGGATCAAAACTTCAACAAATTCGGATCGAAACTTCAATTACTTTAAATAATAGAAAACAATAAATATACCCTTAGTGTTCATTAGACTCAAAATACTATTCTTGTGAATTTAAAACATATCCCTGTATATAAAATCAAAAACTGATTATTAAATCTATGACGAAAAAGAAAAGTAATAATACGTAAGAACGCTTTTAAAACGTAAAAGAATATCAAGAAAACATTAAGCCATAACTAAAAATATTTAAGAATGTTTTGGAAAACTTGGGGAAACCAGTCTAAATTTAGTTTTTTAACAAAAGCAATAATGGTAATATACGACCTTACATAGTAAGAATGGGTCTTAAAACACAAAAATGTAACATTTAGAATTCAAATTGCCTTCCATAGTATCAAGTGGTGAGTATGATGTGTATCCAATGTTTCCCCATAAATTACTTCAAGATATGGCCAGTACGGCATTATCTAAATGTCTTTGGAAACATGAATTCCCGCCAATCGTGGCAAACATGGGTGTCGAATCATGATTTTTTAAAAAGGACAGGCATTCGTTTGAGAAAATGCCTTCATATCATTTTTGTCCAAGTTCGTTACTGCTGACGTCATTGAAGATTCTCTTGCATGTAGTGTAACGTCATGGATAAATGTAGATGAAACGTCATCGAGAGATCTGATAAGTGGTACAAATATTTGGTTTGACATTAGTTGTTTTATAATGAATCCTCTTCCTCTCAGGGCCTCTGACATTGTAAATTTTTTTCCTTTAAATGCATTTTAATATTTATATCACTTTCAGTATTTTACTTTAAAAAGTAGAACATTCAAATGTATTACCATGTAACATTGTATGAGTACTTCTCGTGTCATATGAATTTTTATTTATTTATCATTTTATTTTCTTGATATAGCAATTACAATGACCAGCATTTCAGTCAAATAAAATACGTATGATGTATTTTGAAAATTCATATTGAAATTAAATTTACTTATAATATTATCTATATTCTATTTGTTTAAAAACTAAAAAAATTTATTTAAAAATTTTATTTTTTTACAACTTTTGAAATATAAAATTAAATTAGCTCAACTGCAACTATATCCATGCAAAACAAGTCATCAAAAATGTTCGTATAAAAAGGAAAGACTTTGTTTTTGTTTTATTAGAAAGCAAAGTTAAAACTACATTTGGAAATACTGTCTGATGACTCGTCCTCCAGAATGTTCAACTAATAACAAATCTTTTCTAACTAGCAATTCAATTATCTTAAGTTCTGTTCAGATCTTCGTAAAGCTTCATATTATTTATATAGATAGAGACATAGAGAGATGGATATTTAAGATTGAAGAGATTATGATCCCTTAGATAATTTCCTCTATTCTTCTTGTTGTTTTAACGGACTTGTTTTCTGTTACTTAGGTTGTATGTGTTCCTTGTGAAATACTTTAACTGTGTTTTTTATTCGTAAAAATGCTCTTTTTGTTAGAATCAGGAAAAAAATTATATTATTTTGAGCTGATAATTATATATATATATATATATATATATATATATATATATATATATATACAGAATTATACACATAATTGTCGTATTACAAAAAATAATTTTAAAATATGTGTTTTTTTTTAAATTGCGAGTTATTAATAAAATAATTCGTAATTGCATATATTAAAACTATCATATAATTTATTTTCAAATACATAGGACTATGTACCAATTTTGTTTTACATTTTACAAGTGATTTAATTCATACAAAATGATTAATGGCATTATATCTGAAGTAATTTTATAATTTGAAATATAGAATATAACCCATACATGTCAACTACATAACTATAGGTAGTTGAAACTACCATAAATGAGCAAACATATATCTTGACAACTATGTCAACTGGTGATTGCATAGTTTTTCTGAAGCTAACACATATTTAAAGGTAACATTTTACTGAACAAATGCATGAATCTTCCACTTAGAATATGTGTCACAAATTGAATGATTAAAATGTCGGATTAAATAATCTAAATTTTTCAATCAATTGATGTATACATATTTGATTTGGTGATTTTTACGAAAAGTAACAAATATTTTATTTGGAGTTAGAAGTGTAATAAAGCATATTAATAAAGAATTTATCACATAATCAGTAATATTATAGTAACCAAAAAAATTTATCCGAATGGTTTTGGTCCCTTAGATAGTTAACATTTCATGAAGGATTCCAATTTCTATTAATGCTTAAGCACATTTAAGCTCCAAAGTAAACATTTTCAAATCTCAATTCTTAAACATCATTTAACAACTATTTATCTAAAACGTCTTATAAACTACGTAAGGAATAAACAAAAATATGGCGAATTTAAAAATAAACATAAATCCCAGTTATAAAAATTTTTATATATATTTTACCGTATTTACAATTATATAAAACTTGATATCATATCATGTTTACATTGTGTACAATAATGCAATGAAATAGAATGTATTGATACAGTAATAAATTTCAACTAAACCATTTACTAATATTTTTTAAAAATATGAAATGATTTCGTTAGATTTAATTTAAGAAAATCAACATTCTTCAAACTAATAAAAAAATCTCTAAGATAATTTTATTATATAATCTTATATTATTAAATATTAATGGATGGATATTTATAACCAAAAATAACCACGTAATGAAAGAAACACCAAAAGCTAAGATTCCTTTAAGTACAACCGAGTAGTGAAATAATAAAAAAAGGAAATTAGGTAAGTAAGATCATCTTAAAAGACAAATAAGATTATCCACACCTGCAAGAACACATGCATTATAAACAGGCCTCCATTTATTTTAGCATATGGAATAAAATATATAAATACACACATCACCATCTCGTATTAATTCCAAAAGAAAGTGTATTTTAAAATAATAATATTCACAATGGAAGAATAAATTTAAAAAATTGTGAAATATAATATAAATATTTTTTCTTATCATGTTTTTAAAGTTTGTTCATCAAAATTTAAGTCAAATATTTGTGTACATGTAGGATTTTTTTCCACTTTTAATACTACTAAACAAATTTTATTGTATTGTTATTCAATTTATGTTTTATTCACTTCAGTTTATACTCATATTCATTATTGAAAAAATATATTTTATTTTAGTGTAACCTCATTCTGCTGTACATTAGCGCACTTTCAATCCATAACATTTTTTGAATAACTTTACTTAGTTTGCTTAAGTTAATAGTTTTATTTAAATTTGCTTAATTTAATGAACTTTACTTCAATTTGTGTGTCTTTAGTTAAGTGATAATGATTATGTGCATCACAGAAAAATATCTCCATTTTAAAATATCTTTAATGTATCATTTCTTATCCATTTTCAATAATTTAGTTTAATTATAAATTAATATGTTATTATATCCATTGCAATGGGATATTATTTCTCTTTTTTACATAGCTCTGGGCAATAACATGCATACATAGTGGTATTTGATTTTTTAATAACTTTTTCCCTGTTTTCTTGGCTTTTTGTTATTTTATTTTAATTTTTTGTGTCTTTTCAATATATTACTTAGCTTAATTCGTTGCGATTACACTATTTATCTTGTTGATTCTGTTATATTATTAATATATAACATTTATTCTTTTTATCTCTTTTTTTCATATAAGAATTACATTTTTTCACTTCACAATTTTATTCTTTATAAATATTAATATTAAAATTGACAATTCCTTAAAAATGCTTACGTTTTAAATTATCCAAATATAGTACTAAATTTTAAAATACTTAGAATAGTCATACATTTAAATGATTATATTTCAAACGCAAACTTTAAACTCATTATGAATCATCTCCTGTAATAACAATGTATTTTCTATAGAATATGTTAAATATATTGCTGTTTTCCATTAATTGTAAATTAATTGAAATACATAGAAGCTTCGAAGATTGTGTTTCCATATTTCTATGAGATACTGAAATAAGCAACATTTATTTTTATTTTTTCAAATTTAATTATTCTCAATTATTAAAATACCAAAATTCTTTCTTAATTTGTGGTAAAATTAATGGAAAAATAAAATTAAAACATACAAAATCATTTCAGTTATGATTCACAGCATTTTTTAAATGAGATCAAAAGTTTTTTTTTTTTTTTTTTGAATTAGATTAAAAGTTTTAAAGTTAAATGCAAACCATTTATATTTCACTAAATCCATTTAAAACATTTTACATCTTATAAAGTATATCGAGTCTTATCTAAATATCTCTTAAAAAACATAAATATTGCTCTCTAATATTAACAATAGTAAAAATTTCTATGTTTTTATATATGAATGTTTTTATATATTATAATGGGTGTTTTATATGTTTTTATACATTATAATGGGTGTTTTATTGAAATTAATGTATTTATCTAATGTACATATTCTTTCTATTACAATTAGAAAAAAAGCCATTATTATTACTCAGAAAATGGTAATGTTATCCCATAATAATACAAATCTTAATCTTTATTTGATTTTTAGATATAAGGCTTAGTTTTATTAAACATGTCTAACAAAATATTTACTATATACTATAAAATTGTCCATTGTATAATATAAAAAAATGATAAATATTGGGTGATTTTATTCTTAGTAAATCAAAATTGTTAAAATATATAACATAATTATTTCCGTTTTTTATTTAAAGTGCATTTAAATTCATATAATTATTTTATTTTTGTATTTTCAGCAGTTATTGAGTATGGCCATGCATTTTAAGTGTACCATATAAAATCATAATATTAAAGCAAATTACTTTAATAATTAAATCTAGAAGAAACTATTTGTCAGCACTTTTTAAAAAATGTGGTGATATTTTTAGAAATATAAATAGAACGTTTAATATTATTATACCTTTTACCTTTTTTAAGATATTTAACCTCTTTAAAAAAGGTTTTCAACGTTTATAGGAAAGAGTGTATTTAAAATGTAATAAATTGACATGAAAAAATAAGATTTAAAGATGTTCAAAAACATGGGTTTGACAAAGCTTTGTTAATTTGTTTAAAATACTCTATAGATTATTTACATGATTGAATTTTGAATATATATATTATATATATATATATATATATATATATATATATATATATATATATATATATATATATATATATATATATATATATATATATATATATATATATATATATATATATATATATATATATATATATATATATATATATATATATATATATATATATATATATATATATATATATATATATATATATATATATATATATATATATATATCCAGAGAGAAAGAGAGAGTTACAGGAAAACAATTTAAACATAAATCACTTTAAATTGTAAATGATTTTAGAATGAACTTTTCAACGTATTATTTGTGTGATATGTGTGTGATAGATAGATATCAAAATGGTATTAATGAAGTGAATGATAAACTTATGTTATTTAATTGAAAGATAAAGGAGAAATAATATATACAAAAATGTGTATATTATATATAGAAGAATTTTCTTAAAAAAATATTTTATATACAATACTAATATTTGAAATGAAATTCATTTGTTTTTAATAAATATAATTTAATTAATACGCTAAGAAGAATACAATCAACAATTATTAATTTTTAAATAATACTTTATAAAATATATGTTGCTGGAAATATTCTACTTAAATTTATTTTAAAGCATAAATTTTAAAGTATCAAATTTATGAAGTATATTTAATCAATCAAATTTTCTGGCTTGCTTATTCAGATACAAATTTAAAAAATAGTTATATAAACTTATTTTTAAGATACCAATTAGAAATAAACGACATTTAGTTGAAGCGTTTTTCATAACATATTTATAATTTCTTATGAAGTTAATTTTTTCTAAGTATATCTGAGAAAAAGTATATTGATAAATTGTACTTGAAAATATTAGGTTTGTTTTAATGTTGTTAATGCATTATATACATGTAAATATTTTTAAAAGATAAAATTAAAAAAACAGATTTTTTAATATTTTGTGTTTCAGATTTAATGTAACTGATTGTTCATTAATTTAAGTTTAGAAATTTATACTTAATTTCAAAATTTATCTCGGAAAAAATAATGAATTTTTATACTTAATTTCTTCTATATTATTAAATATATTTTTTTGATAATTTAAAGTTTGAAATTAAAATATATAAAAGTAAGGAAACATCTATTCATTCATATTAGCATAAAATAATTAATTTGTCCAATTATTTTATTATAGATACAAGAATCAATGATTTTAAAATAATAATTATATATATATATATATATATATATATATATATATATATATATATATATATATATATATATATATATATATATATATATATATATATATATATATATATATATATATATATATATATATATATATATATATATATATATATATATATACATATATATATATATATATATATATATATATATATATATATATATATATATATATATATATATATATATATATATATATATATATATATATATATATATATATATATATTCAATTATATTTCATGATTTTAGGTAATTCCTTTCTTATAGATAAGCATAATTAATGTAATTTAAAAAGTTCAAGGTGAAATAAATAAAAATAAAATATTTGCCTCCCTCCTGTCATTTAAACTTATATTTCATACTGTCTGCTGACTTTTACAGTTTACATTACAAAGTGTTACAACATATTTAAAGTTGAAATAAATTATTATATCACTGTTTCACAAAATTGCACTCAAAGATATATTCTATTAAATTTAAAATTTCTTTCATAAAAATGAAAAAATACTATTTTTAACTTAAATTTATATTTTTGAAACAGAAGCAAACATTCGTCTTCGCAAATAAGACTTTATTACTTTAAAGAAATTCAAAAAAGCAGTAATTTCATAAGAATTATCATTTTCTATTAAGCTTTGACAAATTGCATTTAAAATTATTCTCACCTTTTTTGTTCTGTCTTGAAATAAAATACATAAATATAACTACAAAACGGGTGACTGCTTCTACGTAGATTTAAAAGTTTGAATGACAGTTTATCGCAAGTTCACAAATCCCTATGGATTTGTTTGTCAGGTTAAAGTGATGAGGATTTGGAAGGAAGATGCGATTCTTTAGGAATGGAGGGAAAGAGAGAAAGTGAACTTTTCTTCAACTCCTTTTTCTAGAAGAAAATGGGAAAGTCTGCGAACTTCTGAATGCTGCAGCGGAAAACTCTCTTGCGGCCTTCTGCTTGCTTTGTGTCCCGCAAAATATCAGTGATTCCACACAAGTGCCACGAGACCTGACGCGCACTCTTTTCTTTCTTTCCCTCAGCCAATCAGATGAAGACGTAGGGTGCTGCGTCCACCAATCAATGGTAGAAAGTTACAAGTTCTAGAAAAAAGTGAGAAGACACTGGAGAAGGAAGGAGATAAACGCGATTACCGACACTTGTTAGTGTCTCGAGAGAATAGCTACATTTTTTAATCCTACATTGGGGAAGAATTATGATTTGTCTATGTTTCTTTAGCAGAAAAACATTTATTTTTTTAAGTTATTTTTTTTTCGAGCTGATGTATTGAAAATGGAATGGAAATATTTTTTATCTATTTTATGCTTGAAGTAACTATATTGGGGAAATATTTTTTTAATAAGACTTCTTTTTTCGTTAAAAATAAACAAATTCACATTACTGTACTAAATTAAAAATTATATTTAAAAATATAAGTATCTTAAAATTTCGTTTGCATTTTATAAAATTATTCAATTTCTGTATAAAAAAGAAAAAAAATTTAAAACGAAGTTTTAAAACTAAGAAATATAATTAAAATATCATAAATATAAATTGGAGCTCAAAACAAGATCATTAATATATATTTAACAAACAAAAATATATCTCAAATGGTTGTAAAGATTTTTAGACAGAACATAGATTGCTATATATAAACTGGAATTATGTAAAAAAAAGTTTTTTTGAAAACTCCATTGGTGTCAAGTAATTATAAATAAAAACATATGAATTATAAAAATAAGAGTTTTATCATAATCATTTATTGCTCATTGAAGTATCCCATTAAAACTTTTCTGCTCATTGAAGTATCCCATTAAAACTTTTTCAAATTTCATTACAAGTCATTTATAAAATTTTAATATGCTGCAATACAAAATTTTATTATTTTATAATTTGATTGCTATATATAAACTGGAATTATGTAAAAAAAAGTTTTTTTGAAAACTCCATTGGTGTCAAGTAAATATAAATAAAAACATATGATTTATAAAAATAAGAATTTTGTCATAATCATTTATTGCTCATTGAAGTATCCCATTAAAACATTTTCAAATTTCATTACAAATCATTTATAAAATTTTAATATGCTGCAATACAAAATTTTATAATTTTATAATTTGATTATTATTGAAACCGAAATTTCTATGGATAAACTTATGAGAATAAATGCAATATATCATAAATTCATGAAATGTAATAGCAATAAACGACGAAATAGCAGTAATATTGGTCGTTGATACTAAAGTACTTAAAAACTGCCCAACTTTAATCATATTGATTTATCAATAATCAATTTCTATTAACTACTTTTTTCTTAAAATATTTTGTATTTTACAAAACAAAAATGGACATTTTCTGAAAGAAAATCTTTATATTGCTGATTATTTGCTTCAGTTTTACGCATTATGTAAACTTCATTGTTAGTAAACGCGTTTTAATTACTATGATTACTATTAAGAGAGAACACCATTCTCCACTCCACAGACTCTAGAGACATTTGGATTTTTTCAGATAGCCGCTGCTCAATCCAACATCTACAGGACTGGAGGCGTGTAAATGACCTTGTAAGCATCCAAATATTCAATATGCTTAAAATTCTTTCAAAGCGCAGGGAGGTCCACCTCCAGTGGATCCCCTCCCACGTCAACATTCCTGGAAATGAAGCTGCGGATACCTTAGCAAAAAGAGGCTGCTCTGCGACGGCCACTACTGATTATGACCTAACTTTTGAAGAGATTTTCTCCGTGGCGAAAAATAGAGACCGGAAAGTCTGGCTTTCTCTTCCAGCCCATCCTTGGTACAGTAGGTCAAAACCAGGAGGAGCATTATATTTTGAGGCTGGCAGACAGGACCAAATGGCTATCACAAGACTTTTCAGTGGGCACCTGAAATGCATGTCTTTTGAATCCGGCCGTAAAGTCTTTCCAACGTGTCCCTAGTGCCATCTGCTGCAGGCTTCCCCGCATAATATTCTCGATTGCTTGGGGCTACTTTAGAGGATGTTCCCAACAGCCCTCTCCTGGTGCTTGACTTTGCTGGGGTGCATGGAATCATGGATTTGATCTAGCTGCCGCTAGATCCTGAAGGATTGGACACAACAACAACAACTATTAAGAGAAGATTATTAAGCAGGACAAAATATGTAATCACTAAAATGTCAAGATTAGTTTTGCTGCTTTCATAAAATAAATCAAGAAGGGACAATTTTATTAAAAAACCAAGATACCAAGTAATTTATAATTTATTCGATATCAATTATTGAAGACAAATATGCATTATTTTCAATAATAAATTTACAACTGCCAAAATTCTTACCCATTTATTCTTGCAAATATATTTTTTAAAAATTATATAGAAATGTATATTAAATTAGAATTTATTAAACGTTTAGATACCTTATTTAGGTGAAGAGACTTTCGTAGACACGAGAGTGAAGTAGATAATTATTTGAAGTTAATAAATTTGTAACATTATCGAGCTTGATTATCTCAAAATCTAAGTGGATACATTAGTTTATATTGTAAGTTTTTAAATAAGTTTGTGATATTTCACATATTATATTCGAAGATTATTTTACTACTAATGTAATTTTTCATATTCTTCTTTATTACAGAGCTTTCCAGTCAAATTACCATATAGTCAACTCTCTCAAAATTCCTTAAAACTAAAGAAGAACAATTAGGGATTCATTAGTTTCTTTTCCTCTCCAAAATAATTGTAATTTAATATACAATTAAAATTACTCAAATTGATTTTTTCACAAAATTTGGATTAAATATAAATATTGAATTTTCGATTTCATTAATGGTTTCTTATGTTTTTAATTATTGTTGCAAATATTATACACAAATTTAATATACATTTAATTTTTTCAAC